>APFE030108309.1:206687-218191 GCA_000404065.3 Pinus taeda
TGTACTATTCCCTTTTTGGGTGGCAGACCTTTAGGTTCTTGAAATAAGATATCATACTCTAAAACAATCTTTTCTATATCAGCTTGTTGATCAGCATTACAGCCCTCAAATACATTGGTTTTATCAGGTGTCTTTTCCTTTACAACCATTAGTAAGAATTGTTTGCATGAATTTATCATTCTTTTCATCTACCCTCAGTTTATGAGAGTATAATTATTCTTGAGCTTATGAGCTCTTACAAAGTATTTGATTCCATCTTTAACAAGTAGATACTTATTCTCAGCCCTATAGAAAATAGCCTTTCTGTCATACAAGTAAGGACTTCCTAAAACAATTCCACACATATCCAAAGGAATTACATCTAACTCAACCTCATCTACAAATGTTGACCCAAAAGAAAACTTGAGTTTGCACTGTTTAGTCACTTGTAGTTGTGATTTGTCATTCAACCAACCTAATGGGTATGGTTTCTTGTGAGGTATAGTTGCTAATCCCAATTTCTTTATAATTGCTTCAGAAATTTGATTTACTTGTGAGCGACTATCAAACAAAGTATCAATCTTTTGATTTTTGGAAACAACTCGAATATGGAAAAGCTCATGTCTTTTTCTCTCATGTTCCTCATCAATAACAAATCGAGCAAAATTACTAGTAGATGCTTTAGAATTCTTACCTTTTATATCTGTGGCTGCAATGATTGTTTCATCTCCTGAGTTTGACCCCAAGTCTTTCTGAATAGCTGCAATAATCTTCTTCTTCTTACCCTCAGACTTCTTAGGTCTTAGCTCTGGATGGATGGTTTAGAGCCTGATGAATCTTCATCCTTATGCTTTCTAAAGTCCCTATACATTTCTTCTACCATAGACTTTATAGCTAGGAAAATTTCTATGAATTAAGGGTCTGGCCCTATAAAACCTTCCTCTGACATTGTCTTCTGAGAATAGACTCTCCCAATTTCAGGATTAGTTTCCACCAACTCTCCTTCTCCTAATTTGAGCTTTGATCTAGTGAGCATTCACAGCTAAACCAACACAAGCTTGTCTAACCTTACAACCTAGAGCTCTGATAACACTTGATCTGATAATCACCCTATGAGTGACCTCAGTTGAAGATTTATTAATGTAAAGGTATTACAGACTCATGTGCTAGTGTGTGTGTTCTGTGTTATTTAAACAACGGATCAATCATATTGCCAATACATAGAAAATCAGTGGAAAGATAGCAGAGAAATACAGTAAGCAGAACAAAGACACAAACAGTTTTTAATCAGGAGTCCACCCTATTCTCTGGGGCTACGTCTCCAGTCCAGCTTCAGTGGTGGCCTTGTTTTATTGTGTCTTTCAGTAGAGAGATTACAATACAGGGACTCAATATGAGTTCTCCTAAAGTAGATTTTGCTTGGCAAGGTGGTTCTTGGATTCCCCAAGCCACTCGAAGTACACAGACTCTCTTCTTCCTACCAGCTCTGTGACCCTTGGTCTACAGAGGAAAGAGCCAAATGTGATGCTCAGTCTGGACGGATTCCTCTATGGGAAGGCTTGAGTCTTCAAGCTCTCTGGTGCTCGATGCCGCTTGTGGTCAGCTCGGCCCTCTGTTTCCTCTACTTGGCTTTACTGTTCTCTGTCTCTCTTGGTTGCTTGGACTCCTCGCAATTCGGGTTTCCAATCAATTCCCTCCCAATTCGACTGTATCTGTTCATGGCTTTAGCCATTCGATCCCTATGCTTGTTCGGTTCCTCTCCTGCCTACGTTGATTCACCTTCTGCAGCTGTGCTTGGAGTTCCTTGTTTGGTGTCAGCATGAACACCCAGGGAGTGGCCATGTGTCCCCATCTAACTGGTGCCAGCATGCTTTGTCAGTTCGTTTCTTCAGTTACATCGTGGATGCGTTCTTCCTCCACCGTGGTGGTCAAATCAATTCCAAATCCCTTTAGAGCATGGCTTAGTTCCCTATCGATTCCACTTCTTTCTATCGGGTGAAATCTCAGCCGTCCAATCTAGGCTCCTCAAGATCCGACGTCATACGCACGTTGAGCGCACTTGACTTGCTTGACCGATAGCATGTGAGCAACGATGGTTTTCTCTCTCCTTTGCCGCCATGCATCGATCGGTGTATGGGATCGCTCCGCTCCTGTCCAAAACCTCTTACCGTTCAAGGGTGCCCCTATCAAAACCACCGGTTTCCAGGGCACCGGTCCTGCCTTTGTACTTTAGCGCTTTTACCTTTTTCTGCTTGCGGTCCTATGGTTCCCCCACACGACCAGGTGCTCGGGCTTTCCCATTTTGGCCCTGTTCGCCCAATGATGCATGATTAGCACGAGGCGCTAATTGCGCATCGAAAATCACCTCCTTTTCCCGATCCGGGGCTCCCAAGGGCTACTTTGCCCTCCCACGCAGTCTCCATGGGCCTCAGTCAGTGCACTTTGACTGAGGTCCTTGTTGTTCCGCGCTGGTCGCCATTGCCACTGGTTCAGGGTCTCTTTGATGCTATTTTGGATTCTTTAAAGATTTGTTTCGTCCTGATATAGTCAAGGTTCTTTGACAGTTGTTTATGGATCCGATTCGGATCAATGTGTAGTCAAGAATGGACTACATCATGAACAATAGCAAGAACACACATATACACATTAACCTAGCTATTGAAATGGAAACCCAATAGTATTTGTATTCATTCTTCATATGCATTTATACATTAGGGCAATGGTTGTAACAATTGTGCCCTCTCCAACTAATCACTCATCATGTTTACTTTATATATTTACCATTGATTACTTGGATTTAGTTATCTCAAGTATGATGACTATTAAATAGGCATAAGAAGACCCTTAATAGAAACACTCCTAGCATAGAACCCAACTTATCACTCTAAGGCAAAGCATATTGATGTTTAGTATCACTTTGTGAGAGGCACGTGTTGTAGCGGCTACAACCACCCTCCAAAATTTTTCCTTAGCTTCGTTTTGGAGCCTCCCTACCAACCTTCCTTAGCACCATGTCTTGCCTTGTTAAGTACACAAGATTCAGTGATTTTCTAGCAGATTTCCAGCCTGTGCATCATGGCTTGTGGCATCCCCCTCACAGGTTGTTTCTTCAGACTTGGTCTAGCTGCAAGCTTAGCAACTCCTTCAAGAAATTGCGCAATTATGGAGGGGAACCAACCTTCCCTCTAGAAATTGTGCAAATCTATCTGGTAGCCTACTAGGCTCTAGAATTGTGAAAATCTGCTTGTCACCCTTCACTGGAAAAATTGTGCAATATCTCCTAGAAGGACTGCTCAACCCATAAATTGTGCAATCCTTCTGGGAAGCCAACCCAGCTCCCTCCCAGAAGTGCACAAATTTTCCCCTCAGCTAAGCAGGATGTTGCATGTGACAATGAGTTGACTGGTTCCACCCAGGACCGAGAAAACTTGACTTGCATGCATGGGCTGCTTTTTCCTGGAATAGCAAAAGCAACATGAAAAAAACATCCCTAGATTTAATGGAGCTATTTTTAGTAGTTGGGTGTTACATGCAAAGACTGTTTTAGAATGTTTCCTCCAATTGTCACTTTTTCCTAGATTTGTGGCATGCACGTCATGAGCCTAAAACTTATTTATTCGATGCTTCAAAGCTCATTTCTTCACATTGATCTTGGAGCTCTAACATCCCACAACACATCCAAGAGTCTTCAACACATCCATCTCAGCTATTTCTGAGTAAGTTGGCTTAACTTGTATTTTGTAGCATTTCTATCGCTTTTTGTGTTTTGGTTTGTGTGAGTGTTGTTTGGTTGATTTCTATGACTGCTTGTCATCATTGACATGCATACTAGCTTGTACTAGCACTGTTTTAGTTTTCGTTAGCATCTCACTATTGTCACATGCATGAAACTATTTTTCATGAATAGTTGCCAATTCAACGACTCACTTCACCCACATTCATGTTGTTCCATTTTCTAAATCTTTCATTCACTATTTTCTTGCACAATCATTCACTCCTAGTTACACTTAGTATCGCCATGCATTCGCATTCACATTTTCTTTCAGTTGCCCATCGACGGGTCTGGGCAGCCTTGGCCCAGACTCTGCCTCACCAAGACAACATTGCGTAATCTTGAGAGCGAAGGCTCTATCTTCCTCTCAAAAAATGCACATTGCTACCCAGTGACTATCCTCTAGTCTTGCATTGTGCAATTCTAAGGGACAATGACTACTTGCGCAGAAAATTGTGCAATGCAATCACTGGGCCTGCAACTATTGCCAGCTAAAATTATGCATTGTGCAATTCCAGCAGCCAACAGGACAACTTGGATTGCACATTGTATAATTTTAGTAGCCAGCCAACCTCCCAGATAGGCCAAACTACCTTTTTCGTAGTTCTGGCAGCCAGTCTCTCAGCCTCACAAGAAAAATTACGCAATCCTTGCCATTCAATCCCCAAGTACATTTCATGTCGTTCCTCAAGTTTGCTTTCGTTTTAGCTGACAAATTTCTTTCCATGCATGTCGTTATGTCTCCAAATCTAGCAGTTGTTTGTCCACCTCTTAGCAGTTTAGGATCAATGGCCTCCAAGAGGGCAAGATCAAAGGACACTGACGAAAGTGCAACCAGAGCAACAGTTGAGCGAGTGTCTACAAGTTTGTCGATCTATGAAGACACCAACCTGATTGTAGACAAGGACATCAAGCTGAAATGGAAAGAAGTCAATGATGCATTTACAGGCACATTTGGGGAATACCTTGAATACTGCCATGTCTATGTGAACATCCACAAGTTTGGCATGTACCAGATTTCATGCAGGAATCTTGTGCTCCCATGCGTGGACATGATACATTGGATCATCTCGTACACTGATCCTGAGATGATGACATTGAGGAGTGTCAGCGGGAATAAGGTTGCTACCTTTAGGGCACATGATTATGAACATATGTATCATATGTCAAAGCCCGTGATCACCATGGAGACTCCCTTCAGCTTACCCAACAACAATGCCAACTCCATAGATATTTTGAAGAACTGGGTGAAGGAGCTGGCTAAATTCAGGATGACACCCAACCAGGTTTACAAGATGAAGATACTACGGAAGGCGTATCAATACTTGGTCATCTTTTCTTGTCGTCTATATAGCCAAGAAAGCACAAATACCTTCCCATAGAATTAGCTGATTGCATTGGACCAAATAGCCAGAGAAGGCAAAGCATGCAATTGGTCTCACATGTTGTCTCACCAACTGAAGGAATAGGTAACAAGGGCTCGACAACTACCCAATGGTATGCAAGAAGAAATCTACATGTCTGCCTACAACTTGGATGCAATCTGTGCCCATTAGGAGTTCCCAGGCTTGAAGTGGGCATGGACATCAACGAAGACCTTTGTGAACACTTATTGTAAGATATTCTCTAAATGCAACTTCAAAGGAATTATCACACAGCGGTCGGATCATTTTGTCACCCCGATTTACAAGATGATATTCGAATAGGATCCACCCTGCATGTGGAAGGCAGAAATGGAGGCACTAATCGACATAGCTGATTGGTATGCCTCACCGTCTGGTACCTTCATACAAATGTATAGCATGGACAAACTCATCATATAGTAAGTATCATATCACATCTCGGCAGGATTATCAGCTAGGCTGCATCCTAAGAAGAAGGCACCTTCACCCACTATTCCGTTGCATATCGGGTTATACGAGATATAGAATTTCAAGCATGCGGGTGTTGAAGCAGAGGAGATGAAGAAATATCCATTTGATGCCTGAAGTTACAATCCATATGAACCGCATTGTCTTGTAAAAGACTGCTGCATGCGAGTACAGTTTAACTGGATCCACGAGGCATGTCATTGGGCGGGGCATGTCTAGAGTCAATGAATTGGTTGGCCTCTCTGTGGAATGGATAGCAAAGTAGTGTGAAGCAGCATCCTTGAAAGCACCAGAAGCAACAATAGTAGAGGTAAACATACCAGTGTGCGACAAGGCCAAGAGGAAGATTGTCGACATCATGGAGGAAGAGAAAAACTGCAAGTTCTGAGAAGACCCACTTGTGCAAAAAGAAGCTTTGGTGATAAAGGAAACAACGAGACAAGAGATACACACAAAGGCAAAGAGAGGAATGAAGAATGGAGGAAACAAAGAAGGAGTTGCATGAGTTGAAGGAGAAATTTCTGAAGGAACAAGAGCTGCGTAGACAGGAGATGGAAGTGCAACAGGAACAGGGAAAGTAGGGGGTGAAACTTGTACAGACAGATGAAACTACATTTGTACATGTAGTAGACTCATCAGAACAACTGGCATTAGGTAGACAGGGTGAAAAATCGTAGGAGTAGGACTTCGCTCAGGAGATAGAGCAAGAAATTGAACAAATGGATATAGATATGGAGCAACAAGAGTTAGAGAAAGACATAGACCTCATGCCTCACCACCAAGAGGTCAACCCACTAGCTTTAATGCATCTAGAAGAGGATCAAGACCCAAGCAACCAAGGAGACACTGAGATCCTTGGAGATCATCCGAAAGGAGAGATGGACAACATCTCATTCGACGAGTCTCAACATAGAGTTGTGCAATCTCACAGAGTGTCAAATTCGGATGATCATAGATCTCTTGCATAGTTTGAGGAATGAGTGATCGTGTTTGACGTGCACAAACATCTAGCAACATTGGTTGATGCTACCAAAGCATATTCTGAAGCCACTAGCTCGAGTGTTCACTAAGGAGCTACAAACGACCTAGAAAGGAGGAGACTTGGTTACAACATCCACCCAAGTAGAATTGAAGAAGGCGATACTGGATGAAGTATTTTCCCTTGACATAGTCATGCAGGAATTGTATTCCAAGTTTGGTACCGTGCATAAGGCAGTTTTCCATCTCAACGGTTGGCAGCAGGGATGTTCTAGAAGAGCACATATCTTGTCGAACATGCATGCTGCTGTTGATTACATGAAAACATGGACAATGAGATATAAGGGAGCCCCACTACACTTGCCTAAGATGATGAAGCCCAGAGTAGTTGAGATGAAGCACGCATCCGGAGTCAGATCCGGAACTATGAGGATCTCTCGCAGCTCATTGCTAGTCTATAGGCTTCCCATGCATGTGTATTCAGGAGTATGGATGTTGTGGTGCATGCAACTGTGATCCCATCTATTGGGATGCTCACTCAACCAAAGACAAAGGCATAGGTTGAACTAGAGCTTGACTTGTACTTTGACGAGTTGATGCGCATAGCCACCAACCCAGACTTGGTGATCAGTGCAAACACCATGCACAAGTATGTTGTTGGTTCGACTGCACTCAAGACAACGATGCACATGCTATTAGATGAGTTGGACAGAGGATCCCGAGTAGTGTACCTAGATGCTATGGAGGCAAGAGTTCGTTTCCAAAAAGATGTCACCTTAGAGTACACGAACACCATCGTGGACTACTGAGCTTGGCTTCAGTTTGGTATTGTCAACCACCATGAAAATATCGAAGAGTTGGTCTTCCAATAGTTGTCTGAGTCATAGTGATGTCTTGCATGGCTTGCTCAAGCCTATCTTTTCTCACATGGGTACATGTGCAGATTGTATGTAATTCCTTGTCAAGTGTAAGCTCATGTGTCGATAGTTGGATGTAACAATCGTAGAGTAGATGAAGAGTCATGAAGGTAGATGAACTGTCACAAAGGGGAATTTCAAGGGCCACCCCACCTTTTTCTATATATATTCCCTCATAACTCATTGTATAGGATTTTGGTTAGCCAAGCTTCCGATAGGACTATCTTAGAGAGAGCTTGGATAGTATTGTAACGAGCCTTGGCTTCTCCACTACGTAGAGCCAGTATATCTCTTTGGAGGAGTAGGTGGCAGTGACTGTAACATTCCATTGTCAGAACTTGTGGTTGGACATGGATGTATTGTATGACTAGAACTTAGATTTCTTAATATAATAGAGCCAACAAGTTTCATGCATATGTGATATTGTATTTTAGCTATCTTGTTTACTCTAAATGATATATGTATCTGTTTGCTTATGCATGCTTGTGTAGCTAATTTTTGTATATGTATGTATGAATCTTTCTAAAGTGTGATGTTGGTTTAACCATCACTTTGGATTACTAGCTTACTTGCCTTCCATGTTATGATGCATCTTTGTTTGTGTGTTCCCTTCTTAACTTCGTGTTGTCATAGATTTCCAACGGGTGCACTCACCTCACCCTCCATGTGTTAGAACCACTCATGCACCTTCCTTGAGTTACTGCATATGTCACACCCTTGCTACCAACAAGGACATCTTACTTGCCACTGTGCGAAACCGCGGTCAAGGTGATACCGTACGACCCACTACTCGGACTCCTACACCAAACTGTTTGAGGTCTAATTGGGACTTCTTACCCGGGAGATCCCCTCACATGTTGGTGGGTCTAGCACCATCAATATGATGATTGAAGAAAAGACATTGCTACTAATAGAGGTGGACAATTTTAAGTATTGTAGAAAATTCGTTAACAAAGTATGTGAGCATTTAGAAGTTCTACGTAAGGATAGATTGCGATATTTATATTTCATTCTTATTAGTGAACAACTAAGCTTATCATTCTAAGATAAAGTATATTGATGCTCAGTATCACTTGTGAGAGATACGATTGAAGGAAAGAAACTATTATTGGTAAAGATGGACACTTTGAAGAATCTTGTGAATTCACTAAAAACATCTATGATCACTAAGAAGTTCTCTTGGTGTAGAGAATGAGCATTACTACCCTAGATTGTTGATCATGTACCCCTGTAAACTGCTATATGCAAATAAATCTACAATTGGGAGAATGTTTGTTATTTGTTACATTCTATGTACCTTTATGTTTTATACATTGTATTGGGCACAATGGGAGGTGAATTCATTCCTTCTTGTGAATTCATAGGGCTACTAAAGCCCCTTACATTAGGGTTTGTGGGAAATGGCCTTGAAAATAAATTTAGGCAACTTTTTGCATATTTTTTGGTGGTTTTCAGCACATGGTTTTCTCTTTAGAATTGTTTTGGTGCATGGTGGTTCAATCCATGGTTTTGTGATTCTATTTAAGGAACTATAGTTATATTCTAACCTAAGGTAAATGCATTGGAATTTTATGGGGCTTGTGGGATATACATATTGTACAATGATGTTGTAAAGTTGAATATACTAAGAAATTCTTTATGGTTTTTTTTATTTGGGTTTTCAGCGTAAAATATTTTTGTTAATATGCATGTTCCATTGCATCTTTTTTATTTTTTAGTAAGAATCTATTTGCAACAATTAATTTTATAGGGTTAAAACCTACAATTTATTTGTATATCGTTTTATATGACTTGAGTTGCTTCATAGAAACATTTCCCTTAAGTTCCTAAAGGAATCATACAAAAACTTCAATGTTTCCCATAATTCCTTCACAATCTTGAAACTTATGGTATGAACAAATAATGAATATTTTGCATTAATGGATATGGTCATTTGGACCTTAATTGTTTTTCATTGAACTACTTTAATATGATTTGTGGGTTTTAGATCAGATCCATAAACTTGAGAATAAACTTCCATCTCTATTAATATTGGATCCATGCAATACTTATAGGCAATATTTTTAGAGTTACCCTCTAATATATCAAACTAATTGAGCTTGAAATTATGCAATTATGAGGATAAAATACAAACCAAATTCTAATAAAAAATATTCACAATTTTGACATACATTTACAAGCAATGACACATATACCTTCATGCACAAAATATCCTCATAATAAATGGAAATGTGTAGCTTAAGAAACCCTAACCTTTCTCTTACCAAGCCATGTATATGCCAATTTCATCATCAAACCTATATTATGATATTTTAATTTATAGGCTATATGTGAAATTTGAAATTCGTTTTTTTTTCCTTGTCTAAATTCATCTTAATCCTTTAATTTATGATTTGAATGGTATTCCATGATCAAAAAGGTCATTAAATAGGTCTATGTGTTCACCATTTTGAACTGAAAAATAATTATTTGCATGTTTTTCTACAATTAGTGGCGGGAGAGATAGATCATCCATCTCCACCTTTGGTGAACAAATCACCCCATATTCAAGTATCACATATAAATTTAAATCTTGTTAATGTGAAGTTTGTTTACTACTCTAGTTGATTGTCATGTTTTGATACCAATATAACATGCTAGAAACATACATGTAGTGAAACACTAGTTTATTTCATTCACAACTAGTGCACAAGATGGTATGGACACCTTTCATTTTACTCTTTGGTGATACACCTTCTTTGTCCATGATGCATATGATATGAGGCATTAGGAAAAACATGTGTTTATATCCATGTGTTGGGAGCATCCCAAATTGGTCCAATTTTGGTCAAAGACTCTGCATTTTGAAGAGCAGAGTGCATGGTACCACGAAGCTATATTTACCACGCGGTGTTCTAGGGGCTTCGAGGTGGCTCGAAGCCCCTCATTTTGTAATGGGTATTGGGGTTTTATGTGATTGTCTTGTCGAGCCGATGGTATGCAGACCATGGTTTTGTAGCAATGTAGTGTATATAAAGACATGTAATTCTTTATCGAAGGTCATGATAGAGTTAATGAACACAAGTGATTGTATATTATGTTTTTAGTCTGTATTTTGGGCCTTAAGGAAAGGATCCACAATTGAGTGTGCCAAGACCTTGGAAGGGTCTATAGCTTAGTGTGCAGACCACCTATAGCGGTGTGCACAGGTGGAGAAGTTGAATGTATTGAAGAGATTCATCTTAATAAATTGAATAAGTTTTGGGAAATATTTTGTATTCATATGTATTGTTATGTTTTCTTTCTATCTATTATGCAAAGTAATGATTGCAAGTAAATTTTATGATAGCACAGTTTGTATTGTTCTATGATATGTTTATGTTAGACTGAATGTGACGAAGTAAGTAGTTAAGTTATACAGCGCAGTAGTGATATGTATGCCAAAAGACTAAGTAATATACTAAAAATAAAAGTAAAAACCACCTCACGTAGTCCCTAAAGGTTACAAAAACTTGGTTCTGCAACCACCCATAGCCACCTCGAGTGAGACTGTGATCTGCTTGTAGGTCATTGCCGAAAGGCTGGTCTTAGGGTTCTTTGGTATGAAGTCCAAGCCGAACCTAGGTCAAGCCCAATCGAGCCAACACCATGGGTTTAATTTCTTGATTATTTTATGGCCTATACTTTTGTGATTTTCTAGAAGCGTAACTAGGTTAGAACATATTGTTTGTAATATATGCTACGATTTTTTGTGGCAACCTTGTCCTAGTGATTTAAGTACTTTCGATATATCCTACCCTTAATATTATGATCTATCCTCATGTAGACCATCTTTCGACATTGCAACACATGGAATATTATCATTCCTCACCGCCAATATACAATAATTCTTATACTATCATCACACATGTTACACTAAAATTTGTCACCATGACTATCTGCAGTTAATATGGCTCCATTAATAGTCATATTATCCTCCTTGTCAAGCCTGATACCTCTGCTCTCCAT
>APFE030108311.1:9018-36023 GCA_000404065.3 Pinus taeda
AGATCTCCCACTCGATGACTTATTTTTGTTTCTGTTCTAAGACCGTCCTCGTACAGACAAGGCATCACCATTCTGGTTGTCCATATTTTTCCGTCTCATCTCCTCTGTCAGCAAGGCTGAGACTATTTCATCAAACTGTAAAGCAGTTGCATTGCTACCTATTGCAATAACCAGACTATCCCACGAATCTGGTAGAGAACACAACACTGATGCACTTATCTTCATCTAAAATTTTAATATCAACAGATGATAACTGACTTACCACAGTGTTAAACGCATTCAGATGCTCTGTCACCGAGTCTCCATCTTTCATCCTCAGGTTATACAGCTTTTCCGCAGGAACAGTTTATTCACCAGAGACTTAGATTGGTACAAAGTCCCTAACTTGTCCCACAAAGCCTTTCGCCGTAGCTTCCCTGATACATTCAACAATACTGAATCTGAGACACACAATCGTATTGTGCTCTTTGCCTTCCGATCCAACTTCTTCCATTCTTCATCGGTCACTCCCGTTGGTTTGTACCCGGATCTACCACGATCCACTAGTCTTTATCCACCAACAGATCCTCCATCTTGAGTTTCCACAACTCAAAACTCTGACCATTGAACTTCTCAATCTCTATCTTTCCGCTGCTCGTCATCTTCTTTCACCACCAAAATCGATCTCACAGATCTCCCACTGAACAGGGTCTACCATAGGCCCGAGCGAAACCCCTCAGCAACAAAGGCGTCCCCTTGAAGCCAAAACAGATCCGATACCAAATGTAGGTATTAACCCCGTACAGAAATTACTTGCATACGAATTCTAAATCACAGGAAAAATAAAAATGCAAGAGCATAACACATAAAACACATATACACAAAGATCCAATGGGAAATCTCTGTGTATATGTGTTTTATGTGTTATGCTCTCGCATTTTTATTTTTCCTGTGATTTAGAATTCATATGCAGGTAATTTCTGTACAGGGTTAATACCTACACGAAAAACTGCTAAAAACAGAAATTTGTGTTATAATTAAGGAAACTAAAAATGCTGAGAGAAACAATGGTGGGGGTCTAGGTGGACTTGGTAGGTGGCCACCAATATCCACCTGGATCAACTTTGGACTTTGTTATTCTAGAAAGAAGTATTCCTTGTGAAAGAATCCACATTATCTTTGATATCTTAAATAAGGGAAATAAGGGACCCATATTTATCAATAAATTCTCCTACGACTTTAACAAATAAATTAATATAATTATATTATTAAAACATAAAGGTTATGTAAGTATTTAAGGTTTAGGTACCCTTGTTTTCCAAGTACTTATGAGGGATAGAAAGTCTAAACCTTGGAGGTATAAACATGCTTCTTGAATGGAAACCCTTGGTATGGCCCTAGAATTTTGTTAACAAAGTCTGAGCAAGTGGGAAGTTTAAATTCTTAGGGCCTCTTCCCTACCTTATAGAAGTGTAAAGGAATCCCTTTTGTTCGAATAAGTCCAATGTGTATTGTGTTAACCTAAGCCATATAATAAATAGTTAATTAAAGAAGATAAGTAGTAACTTAGCATCATTAGACCCCCATCTTCTAAGAGTTTCTTATGAAGGAGGCGTGATTTGGGTCTTGAGTACTACAATCCTTAGTTGAGTGGAGAAGATCCCTTAACTTAGTATCGTCATGGAAAGAGTTTGTTTATCAAGTTTGAGCAACAATGGTCAATGACATAGAGATTGTACTCCTCATGCATTGTGAATTTCTTGTAGAAGTTGGAATTTTTAGTCTGTATGATTTTAGCAAAAAAAAAATCATGTATCACATGAAGTTTATTTTCATGTGATAAGGAATGTATCACATATAAATTATTTTTGCATGATACAAGGGCTCCTCAAAAGAAGAGAGGTCTAAGGGAAGAGAGGAAGTACACGTCGCAAGAAATAACTTTTCTTGTTGTGCAATGTATCACACCACGAACTTTTATAGTGTGATATAATGGAAAATAAGAAGATTCGACATGGAGAAAAAAAAAAAAGAGAAAGGCGAAGAAGAGGACTTAGAGGAAATCGATTAGCACAGGAAAGAGAAACTTCTCACAATGTGATAAAAAAAGACAAGCTCCACTTTTTATCGTTGGAAACTTATCATTGTGAGATATTGTGTATTGTGCCATAAAATTTTATGGGGTGATATACCACATGAAACAAATAATAATGTTATCAACTTAAGAAGAACTTGACCGAACTCTCGTTTTTTTGGATGTCTCATTTAGTACTAAGTTTTATGCTCATTTTGAGAAGTGGTGATGCAACATCACATATTTTTCATTTCAAGGTTAAAATTCCAACATTTTTCAACCATGGCAGTGAAAACCAAATATTTTAATTACAAAAGTCGTGAAAAACAAATCAAAATTGAAAAGTGGTGATGAAACATCACCCTTTTTTGGGGTTTAAAATTCACAAACATTTTCAATCATGGCATTAAAGACCAAATATCATGATTATGAAATGCATGAAAAATTGTAACAGCCCTAATGAAAATTCCATGTAATAAAAGTTAATGGAGGCAAAATTATTAACCACGGTTGATGGGACACTTATTCCAAGTTGAATTTTCGGAAAGGCATCTTAGTGTGGGTGTTCATTTGGTTATAAATGTCTAAGGAAATTGGTAAAGGAAATGTCTAAGGCTTTGAAAAGGAAAAATGGCATTCTTGGCACATTTATTTATGAAAATAATGGAAATTAGGAGAAAAGGGAGGTGAAAGGTCACAGGTTGCATGTGAGGAGGAAAATGAAGGAAAATAATGGAAAATGAAGAAAATAGAGGCCTCATTAATAAAAAGGCTTCTAAGGATCGGTTGGTAACCTTTTTCCAGCTCAGTTTTGGAGCTCTCTCATTATTCTCTCTCTCTCTCACTCACTCTTGAACACTTAGAGTTTTCTTGGAGCATTTTGGCATCGGATAAAGAAAGGCAAAGAAGGCAAAAGGAAGCAAGGACCAAGCAGGGAAGAGAAGGATCAAGCAGCTGTAGCAGGATTCTTTGCATATATCAATTTGCATGTGTATTTTCCTTGCTATATTTGACATGCATGGTGTTTCATGTGGTTCTTTTATTGTTATGGCATGGGTTTTGCAAAGTGTGACAATGTTTTCAGCCTAGCCTTGTCATTTCCAGATAGCCATGGTGTGATGGGGTTCTCATGTTTTGGTTGAGCTGGATTTTTAGATGGATTTGAAACTGAGTGAGGTGGATCTCTGAATGATAGAGCACATGGCCTAGTGGTCCCTAAACCAAACTATGGATCACGATAAATCCACTGGCCTAGTTACCCCTAGCCAGACTGTGGGTTGCACTAAAGCCAAGATTGTGTTGCCTCAATGGGCCTAGGAATCCTTGTCGGCGAATGGCAAGATATACAGTAAAGCCAAGAGATGGTTTTCTCTCTGTTGGGCCTAATAATCCTGGGTTTGGGATATGTCATAAAGCCTAGAGAGTGGGTCTCGATTTAGGGCCTAGTGATCCGAGTTTGGATTGTGGTGAAGCCAGAGAGACTAGGAGACAGAAAAATTACTCACGCTGTAGGCGGAGAAATCTGGTGGCATCCATGCTTGTTTGGATTATTGATCAGTTAGAGATCATGGTAAGGCATGTTATGACATGTTTATTGTGTTGACCTAGTGATCTAGGAGGGATTACAGTAAAGCCTGGTTTCTTTTGATGAGGGTGAAGTGGTTTAGCCTTAGTATGCCCTGGTTAGTTATTTTGGTTTGAGTCCCACATTCATGCTTAGAATATGGCATGGAGATGAATGACTGAAGAGATATTTGGCTCAACCATTCTATGGTCTGGTGGAACGTGATAGTCCCATCTCAGGTTTGGATTTTGCACCATTAATGAAAGGTTATTTCTCCTTTTATTTTTATGAGTATTATATTGATTTATATGTGGATCATATGGTTGTGATTTCATTGTTATTTTTGTTGCTATTATGCTGGTTATATATGTGTTTTATAACAGTGGCTATGTATGGCTCTCATCATGCTTTTACTTGTAAATGAATGGAAAATGTATCTATGACCTAACAGATTACAATGCAACAAATGGTATGAGGGAAAAATGGTTCTTAGTGATTCTCGGATAAGTATGAGATCCATATGCTTAATTTTGTTGTTTACACCTATAGATTACATGTTTGTGAGATGTTTAACGAAATTCCTATCATGGCTAGTAGGGGTCTGGTTAAAGGCTTGTTCAAGTATTTGCTTTAGCATCATTGTTTCCCTTTTATTTTATTGTTATGAAGATGCCATGCAATTTTGGGTAGTGACCTGGCCTCTGAGCCTGAAAAAGTGGTTTAAATCCTAAGCACTTTGGCACAGAACTGGACAAATAGTCCCTGGACGCTAGCATGCCTATAGCATGAGAGCATCCAGAGCCTCCTAGATGTTGGCAGGCCTATGTCATGAGAACGTTCAAATGTTAAGTGGTCAAAAACTTCTGTGGGACCCAAGGGAAAGCTGTCTAAAGTTTTGGGAGGGTTCTCAGAGGCCCTGTAGTAATGTGGAAGGTATGTGTGTTGTGTTTCCATTGATTCCATTTCCTTAAGGTCACATAGGAGGTTGAATCTAATCATAGTAGCCTCTCGTCACATGTTTACCTCGGATGGTCGGTTACTTGGGTAGATGTGGGAGGAGGGTGTTACAGGAGGTATCAAAGCATGGTTCACCCCTCAGACTGGATGGGATGTGTGTGTTGGTCATGCATGCATGTCGATTGCATGTGTGTCTCTTATGCTTGAATTCCATGATTGTTGCACTTGCATGGTGTTGATCATGGTTGTAGTGATGTCACCATGTGCAAGTTGATGTTGTTCTTGTGGGATGCATTGTCATGAGTGTGTGAATGGTTACATGTTGTCATATGTCACGTACATGTATCATTTTTGTATGCTTAGTTTCATTCTTGTATGCTTGGGTGAATATATAATTCTTGTAAGTTTATTTTCAAGTATTGTTCACTTAGGCTTGATTATATGCATTCATGCATGTGTGTGGTCAATTATGTGTTACTTATGCATGTTGGTGGTTGCATGTGGGCATGTGTATAGTGGCATAATGGTTGGTGTCATGCATGAGGTCATGTTATGTGTAATTGATATGGTCATGCATTGATGACTGGACTCTAGCTAGACTAATGGTTACATGGTTACTTGCTTATGTATTATATGTCCATATATTGTTATGATTATGTTTATACATGTATCATGTTGATTTGATTATCTTACAGGAAAGGTATCCTCCCCGAGCTATGATAAGGTACGTTGGTTTATTGTGATTTGGTTTAGCTGACATAGTATGCCTTGTAGGAAATAGATCAAATGGCTAGCAAGATGGTAGACTACCAAGACTCTCCTGATGAATCGGATGAGCAACATGGTGTTGGGAACTCTTCTAATTTGGTAGACACATTGAGAAGCTTGAAGGAAGAAATAAGGAGTTGTAAGGCAAACAATGACCGGATCATACAGGAACAAGAGAAACAAGCAAAGGTTAATTTTAAACTTCTTTAGAGTTTGTCAGAATTGCAGTGACAAGGGCCACTTCGGATCAGCAATGGACATGAGGACATAACTAATGGGGAATATGGCAGTAGGTCTCATGGTGGTCACATTTCATATAGAGATGACACTATTAGAGATGGAAGGTTGTTGGATACTCCAGATAGGAGAGGTGATGGATACATGTACTATTATAGTTCTGGTTTAGATATACATCATGATCATCATCGTTATCATCCTTATAGGAGGAGTGATAGGGGATACTTGCTAGATTATTTTAAGAAAGTGAAGCCACCTAATTTTGATGGAGATGTGAAGAAGCCAGAAGATGCAGAGGCTTAGACACTTGGGATGAACAAATTCTTTAAGTTGCATAACTACATAGATAACATGAAGGCCAGAGTAGCTATATTTAGCTTGAAAGGTAAAGTAGAAATTTGGTGGGAAGATGTGAAGTGGGTCAGAGACATCGGGACAGATGACTTGAGTTGACATCAGTTCAAGAGGCTTTTGAGGAAGAAATACTTTTCAGAAAGGTACTATGATAGTAAGGCCAAAGAATTCTATGAGCTAAAGATGGGATCAATGACAGATGAAGAGCACACAGCCAAATTTCTATAGCTATTGAGGTATGTATCATATATGAAAGATGAGAAGGCTAAAGTTCAATGATTTTTCAGTGGATTTACATTAGCATTTAGAGTTTGGATTGAGTATGATGAGCCTCGGTCACTTGAGGAAGTTATTGGGAAATTGAAACATTGCTATGAACAGTCAAAACGTAAGAATGAATCTCACCAAGGATGGAAGGGAAAAGACAAAGGTAAAGGTAAATGGCAATTGAAAATAATAAGGACTCATAATGCAGATGAGAAACAATATGTGGTACCACAAAATAGGTTCAATGCAGCTAGACAGGGACATGGGTCACAGTAGCAGCAGCATAGAGGTGAGGGTACTAGTCAATTGGAGTGTTGGACATGCAGAAAGGAGCACCTTAAGAGATATTTTCCACAAAATCAGGGTGGTAGGCCTCAGATATATAGTGCGTCGGAGGCATAGACTTTTGGGGATGTCGGTCAAAGCGTTCCTCGTATTTATGCAGCATTGGATAACAAATAGGAAAACCATCAGGAATCTATCATTTACATGGATAGTAAGCTTTGTGCTCAATTTATTTCTATTTTTATTGACCCTGGATATAATTATAGCAATGTTAGTCTTGACTTGGTGGATAAGAGTAGTTTGAGTAAGGAATTGCATGCAGAATATTGGTTAGTGCAGTTGGCTACAGGTACAAGTGATTTCATCCTTGGGTAAGAGCTTGTGCATTTGATTTGAATGGTATGCCTACTGTAACACATTTGAATGTATTACTATTGGGATCGTATAGTATGTTGTTGGGCATGGATTGGTTGTATCTTCATAGACACAAGGTAGATTGTTATGACAAATCCATTGAGTGTGTTGATGACAATGGCGAGCCAAGAGTCTTAAAAGGAAAGAAGAAAGCCATATCAGTTAGGATGGTCACAATTATGTAGGCAAAACGTAGTCACAGTAAAGGGTGTATGTTATTTGCATTGCACATATCTAGTGACAAGGGTAAGGAAGTTGAGGATGTAGATTTTTTGAGCAGGTACCCAATTCTACAATAGTTTCAGGATGTATTTCTTGAGGACATTTAAGAGTTGTCACCTCGCAGGGAAGTAGACTTTTCTATTGATTAAATACCAGGGGAAGCTCCAGCATCAAAGGAACTTTACAGTATGAGCACACTAGAGTTGGTTGAATTGTAGTTGTAGTTAAAGGAAATGTTGGACAAAGGTTACATTAGACCAAGTGTATCACCTTTGGGCGCGCTGATGTTATTCATGAAGAAGAAAGATGGTACTCTCAAATTATGCATTGACTATAGGCAGTTGAAAAAAGTGACTATTAAGAACAGTTACCCATTACCAAGGATTGATGATTTGTTTGATAAGCTAAAGGGAGTAGCAGTGTTCTCTAAGATAGACTTGAGATCCAAATACCACCAAGTACTCATCAAAGAGGAAGACATTTACAAGATAGCTTTCTAGACCAGGTATGGCATTATGAGTTTGTTGTAGTTCTATTTGGTTTGAATAATGCTCCAGCTACATTTATGTGCTTGATGAATAGTGTGTTACATCCGTATTTGGATAAGTTTTTTACTGTGTCCATTGATGATATATTGGTATATTCTAAAAATGAGGAAGAGCACGTTGAGCATTTAGTAGCAGTGTTGAGGTTTTTGAGAAAGCATCAGTTGTATGTTAAGCTCAGAATGCGGTACACTACTTGGGAAATGTTGTTTCCAAGGAGGGAATTGCAATAGATCCAGAAAATATAAGGGTCATCATGGAGTGGGTAGCTCCTATAAATGTAAATGAGGTGAGATATTTCATGGAGTTGGCAGGATATTATAGGAGGTTCATCGAGGACTTCTCACAAATTTCTTATCCTATCACATCATTATAGAGGAAAGGTAATAAGTTCGAATGGAAAAAGAAGTGTGAGGCTAGTTTTGAGCATCTTACACGGTTATTAACACATGCACCAATGCTACAGAGTGCAGATCTAGATAAAGAGTTTGTAGTATGCATAGATGCTTGCAAGAGAGAACTTGGTGGAGTCCTTATGCAAGATGGACGAGTGGCATGCTATGAGTCATGAAAATTGAATGAGCACAATCAGAACTACCTGACACATGATTTGGATTTAGCAGTGATCATACATGCATTCAAGATTTGGAGGCACTATCTTCTTGACATGAGGTTTGTACTAATGAGTGATCATATTGGGTTGGCGTATTTATTTGACTAGTCGAATCTAAACACCAGGCAAGCTATATGGTTGGCCATGATCAGTGAGTTTGATTTCGAGATGGTATATCAAAGGAAAAGAAAGCAAGGTGTAGATTCTCTTAGCAAGTGGATACAGGTAAATCACTTAGAAACTATAAGCTCCTATGGGATAGACTTGTAGGATAGGATCTTGTAAGCAGGTCAGCAGGATGCTAGATTATGGAGATTATGCACAAGTTTCACTAGAGTACTAGTACAGGTATAGGTACAGGAGATAGTAAAAGTATAGGTACAGGTAGTGGTACAAGTATAGGTGCAGGTGCACAGGATGTGGACTATAGCCATACAGCAAACGGATTGGTTAGATTCAAAGATAGGATATATGTGTCATACAGTAGTGAGCTCAAGAAGGTGATATTGAGATAGTTTCATGCGAAACCATATTTGGGTCAACCAGGTTATCAGAAGACACTGACTCTAGTGAAGTGATTTTATTATTGGTTAAATCTGAGGAGAGATGTAGTAGAGTTTGTGGCTAGGTGTTTTGATTTTCAACGTGTGAAGGTAGAGTGTAAATATCTAGGAGGACTGCTACAACTGATTGCGATTCCAGAATGGAAATGGGAGGTCATTTCCATGGACTTCATCACAGGGTTTCCGAGGATAGTGAGACAACATGATTCCATCATAGTTGTTGTGGACAGGTTGACAAAGGTTGCACACTTCATTCCAGTGAAGTCTACATTCTCAGCTAGTGATGTAGCATAGGTATTTGTTGACAAGGTAAATCCTCTCTTCAAGCAGAGAAGATCCCTCTAGCCCAATGAGTGGGTCTAGCAACTGAAGTGACAATCAACTAGACATCTTCCTAGGTTATAATGGAAAATAAGAACAAAATGGATGACCTACCTTGTTCTGATGTTATTCTGATTTCCTTTGTTAAGGACCTCGAACTGCTTGTGTCATAGACTTGTTCCTGCTTCTATCAATCTTTATGTACATGCACAAGTGATCAAGAGACAACAAAGCATGCCAAACCAATAGCAAATCCAATAACAACCTACTTAACTGATCAAGGAATGTCAAGCTAAATAATACATGAACATATATATCTTGGGAAGATGAACCAGCAGTTGTGTATTATTAAGAAATAAAGGGAAGCTTACAACCAAATCTTTGATGTTGAAAGACTCCCCTTGAGTGGTAATCCAAGTCCAAGCCAAACAATATTCAAGCACTCCTTCTCCAAGTCTAATGAATAGCCTCTAGGCACAAGCTTAGCATAAGGGTGCAAATAGACATAGACCAATCATTTGGGAATGGGAGAGGATGAATTTATAGGCTAGGAAAGGGAATTAGGACTTCTCCAAAGATACGATCAGGCCCTCATCTCAAGGAGGTAGCTCATAGGGATAAGACAAAGAGGCCAAGTTGGGATAATTCGACCTCATCTATGCGAAACAACCTCCAACTCGTTGCTCTTGAAACTTCTAGATCACGAAGCTTCTCATCTTCTTTGGGAAAATTACCATTTTGGGATCATCTAGGGTATGGAAGGGAATAGAGTGATGCCATCGCTAGTCAAGTACAGTGCAACAGGTAGCCATCATTGTTTTAAGCCTCAAAAGAGCGATGATCCTCATTTTAGGGTTTTAAGAGCTATTTCTTTAAGGAAAGCTCAAGGCATTTTCCAAACAAAGTCTTAGGAGGGATCTGAGTTGTATACGTGGATGAGTATACTATATAATGGTCATGTTTCGGGCACTTAGAGGTATTTCATAGGGAAGTGCAAGAGGTGTGACAAAATACTGTGTAACAAATGCCCCCTAAAGCATGAAGGTAGAATCAGGAGTGATGGTTGAGATGCTTTACGATCTCTTGCAAGGATGAGGACACGCATTGTCAAGAGTCCTGCAAATCAAGGAAACATATACATATACATATCTGAGATCAAGACATGAATCCACGGCATGGACGCAGCCATCCAGATGATGAAGACTATATGAAAATATCCATGGTATGGGCGCATCCATCCAGATAAAAAGGATCATCATCAATATAAAGTCCCACGGTATGGTCACAACCATCTGTATAGTAGAAACATGTGTACAATCATGAATAACATATAACTCCATGCAACCTAAGTCAGAATAGACAAGAATCAAGGTCTTTCACTCCATCCCAACCTGATCAACGTACAAATTCTAACACGCAAAGAAATGTGTTGAAGTCAAACATGCTAGAAAACCACCTGATTATCGTCCAATGATGTGGACCGTTAGCAGATGTTATAGGCATATTTGGGCACATCAACCCCAAACTCTTATGTCAATGATATTAGGGCTCATCAACCCCTAAAATAGTTGTTTTATACCCTAAATAAACTTAGTCATCTGAGTGCCTCATTCCCCAAAAGTTCCATCTCAGAAATCATCCAGAAAGTGCCTAAATTGAACCATATCTAAAAGCCCTGTGTTAGGGTGAGATGCATCTCACCTGCTACACTGTTTAAGTGAGATGCATCGCAGTTTAGCCCTTTAGTAAGTGTTATGAGAGAGGTTGGACATAATCCCGGGACAATTTGTTAGTTGGTTTCTCATGGAATCCTCTAGAAACTTCTCTTGTGCCACTTGTGTTAGGCCCCTATACTACTAGTGTAACCCCTTATTGTTATTAGTACAACCCTCTTATTATATTGTTGTACCCATGTAGCCCCCATATTGTGACTATTGTGTCCCATAGAATCCCACTATTGTTATTATTGTGCCCTTACATTATTATTGGTATGTCGGCTCTGATTATATTATGACCCCTCAGACTCCTATATATAGAAAGGAGGTCTTGTCATTTGTATCATCCAAAAATTGTTCATTTGTGTATGTAAAGGAGGTTTGCCCCTCGAAGAGGCTTATTTCTAAGGCATTGATCTATCTTTTCTATCTTTTTGTGAGATGGTTTCATAACATTTGGTATCAGAGCTGTGGATTCTAGGGTTTCGCTGCTCCAAACAGGTCATCGTCGAATTTTAGATATAACTTTTTCTTTGCACCATTTCAGATGCTAAAAAAAAAGCCATTTTAGAAGATATTGTGCTGAACCTCGGGTCCAAATTTTAGAGCTTGTATCACTATATTTTCGGAGATATGATCTGAGGAAGTTAGGCTTTTTGCAAACTCCAGAATTTAAGCTAAAACAGGTCATCGTGGTATTTTCGCTATAACTATTTCGTTACAATGTTTCAAAAGATAAGAAAAAAACCCATTTGAGAAGAAATCAATCTGAATATTCACTCTAAATTTCATATCATGTCTCGCTATATTTTCGGAGATATAGTCTAAGGAAGTTAGAGTTTTTGTAGACCCCCGAATTACATTCCAAACAGGCCACGTTGGGAAAATCATCATAACTGTCTCTCGGAGAATTATATTGAAATTTCGTAAGAAGTTACAGAAAAAGGATGGACTATACTTTCTTGTATACATTTTTCAGATCCAAAGGTCAAAACGGGGACACGTGGCACTTCATACAATTCGCCCTTCTGAAAAGGTATATAATCGGGTCATCTTGGGAGATTGTTCATAACTCTTTCTTGTAGAATCCAATTTTGATCAAACTCATGGCATTGATAAGAGGACACAGAGGGCTACTTCAGGTCACAATTTTAGATCTAGAAGAGCCAAAATTACATAGTTATAGTTGTTTCAATATCAAGCTCCCAAAATCAAGAAAAGGCGATATGAGGAAGCCTGATGGCAAGGATCCAATAAATTGGATACTACAGATGGAGCACTATTTCAATCTACATGAGGTTCAACTATTACAAAAGGTACGTATTTCATCTTCATATTTAGAACCAGCTCAATTTTTATGGTATAAAGGCCTTTGTTCTCATAAACCACTTGTTACGTGGTTAATTTTCACGGAGGAAATCATAGAACATTATTAGGATACAAAGAGAAACTCCTTCTTTAGCCAATTGATAAATCTCAAACAAAAGGGTTAAATGGAAGAGAACATTGAGGACTTTCAAAAATTGAATAGAAGGGTAAATTATATTCCAAAGAAGCAAAGGATTGATGTCTTCATAGGGACTTTAAAGCATAGCATTCAACATGAGGTTCGTTTTTGGGAACCTGATTCATTGGAGGAGGCATTCGAGTTGGCAAGAAAAATTGAAAGTGAAATTATGGTGACAAGGAAGTCTACCCTCACAACTATAAAGATGGAAGTGTTGTTTCTCCTAGCCTTCCACAACCTACAAGGGTTACACCACAACAATTGGAAGAAAAAATAAAAAAGGGGCTTTGTTACAATTGTGATAACAAATACATTAAAGGTCATAAGTGTGCTGAGAAGAAATTATTTTACATTGATTGTGGAGAGGAGGAAGAAAAGGATCAAGAAACGTCAAAAGAAAAGTATATATACCAGCAACCAACCCCAGAGAAAGAAGAAATGAATCTGACCATATCTTGTAAAGCATTCGAAAGAATTACTACTCCTCAAACTATTAAGATAGAAGGACATATCAAGAAGAAAAAGGTTCAAGAAGTGAAAGATCACATCGAGAAAGAAGAAATGAATCCAACCATACCTTGTAATGCATTGGTCGGAATTACCACTCCTCAAACTATCAAGATAGAAGGACATTCCAAGAAGAAAAACATTCAAAAAGTGAAAAGTCACATCAAGCATCAGGAAATGAATCCGACCATATCTTGTAAAGCCTTGGAAGAAATTACCACTCTTCAAACTCTAAACATAGAAGGACATATCAAGAGGAAAAAGGTTCAAGCAATGAAAGATCACATTGATCATCAACAACAAGTTCTTTAACTTCTAAAGGATAACACCACTTTGGTGCAGAATCAAATGAAACAACAAGTAGATCAACATTGCAGTGAAAAATGTTTTGATGTAGGTGATTGGGTAATTTTACGACTACATCTCAAGCAAGATATTTATGAGAAGGAAATGTTGGCAATACTACATGCACTTAAGAAATGGCGACTTTACCCAATGGGAAGACACTTCAAGGTTAAAAATGGATCATGATAGTCCTAGATAATTTTTACAAATATTATCTTTAGAAGAATAGAAAAATGGGTCACAAATATGTTGGATTACGACTTTGACATCATCTATAGAAAAGGGAAGCAAAATTTTGTTGCAAATGCACTCTCAAGAAAGGATGAGGATGTGGAAGCATTGTTTTGTGTTATTTCTATTATCCAACTAGATTGGATAAACGAAGCAAGGGATGAATGGAAGAAGGATGAAGAAGTGTGGCCACTCATTCAAAAGTTGTAGAAGATCACAATTCAAACAATATTGCTAGAACTTGAAGAGGAAGGAAAAATCATATTGGAACCTAGAGTAGTCATAGAATCAAGAACCTGAAAGCTACGAAATCGACCATTTTCAGAGTATCTCATCAAGTGGAAGAACTTACCCGTTGAAGATTCTAGATGGGAGGACAAGAATTTTCTACATAAGCATCAAGAACTACTCAAGTGTTGAGGACAACACTTTTTGAAGGAGAGGGGCATGTTAGGCCCCTATACTACTAATGTAACCCCTTATTTTTATTAGTACAACCCTCTTATTATATTTTTGTACCCATGTAGTCCCCATATTGTTACTATTGTGCCCCATAGAAGCCCACTATTGTTATTATTGTGCCCTTACATTATTATTTTTATGTCGGCTCTGATTATATTATGACCCCTTAGACTCCTATATATAGAAAGGAGGTCTTGTCATTTGTATCATCCAAGAATTGTTCATTTGTGTAATGTAAAGGAGGTTGCCCCCTCAAAGAGGCTTATTTCTAAGGCGTTGATATATCTTTTATATCTTTTTGTGAGTTGGTTTCATAACAACTTGCGTCTCTGAATTCACCCAAGGATGACCAAGGGAACTAGGAAACCATCTCCAATTCCCCTCTCTTGTGGAACTAATTTCAACAAATGGAATGGCATTCATCATCCCCATTGATGACTCACCCTCTTGCAATCATCTATAAAAGGATCTCCCATCCAAGAGATCATAAGGCTGAATTGTTGTGAATTGTAAGGAAGTGTTGTTAGTTTCAGTATTGAGGAGAGAGCATTGCATTATTGTTGGTGTGTTCTTGCTAATTCAAGAGGTGAAGAAGGATTGAAGCTGGGAGGATGGTGTTGGATCAGACAACTGGCTTGTAATTCTCCTTATTATCAATAAAGTTCTTTGATATTTTTCCCAATTGATTGTATTAACTGCAAATGCTTTCATATGTTCATTATATCTATGATTCTATAATGTTTATGTTGTGATAGATCACGATGCTTTGGCAGTTCTTTGTTCTTGTAGCTATGCAGGTACTCTCCAAGCACGTTAAGTATGGGGAGGAGTTACGGGATCAGTCAAAGGAGAGGGAGATCAAGCAAGGATCAAGCAAAAGTTCCAGGTTGGTCCTCTACAATCTTTCTCTTATCTATCACTCATAGGAAAGATCACTGAATTACATTACGCTGTTGTTTCTAGGTTAGCTACCAAACCTAGAGGGTTAGTCATTCGACATGACACTAATTTTCCCATAAACAAATTGGTGACTCTGTTGGGGAAAAACGATGATTGTTTGTTTCTATTTGTTGTTATATGTTGAATTATATAAACTATAGACAGAGCCTGAAGCTAGCCAGGAAGCTTTTGAACCGCTCTTGTTTTGGCAATTGCGTAGTAGATAAATGTTGCTTCAGTCAATCTCTGGTTTAGTTTATGAATTAAACATTTGACTTGAAAACACATCTATATGCCCTTTTTTTAGCTCAGTAACCTCTTAGGATATTCCATCATACTTTTCTTATCATTTTTTCATCAAAAACGAGCTTGTTCCATTGAAAACTGCTGCAAATTTGAACCAAAACCATTTTCAGAAGCCCTCCCTGACCATCGCATTGTCTTCCACTGTGACTTAATATGCATCTCACTACCCAAGTGTGCAAAGTATGATGCATCTAACTACCTACAAAGGCTAGGTGTGATGATTGACTGAACTCAATTTCCCATCTAGGAGTTGAGGGTTTTTTACTTGTTTTCAGACTTGTTTGGTTGTTTACTGAATTTGAACAATACCTCATCACTGAAGTCAACTTACATCACTTAGATCAGCCTCAATTTAAATTAGGATTAGTGAATGTTTTTGTGTGTTTGTTTTTCATTTACAATCCATTGTCAAAAGTAGTGTTAGTCGATTTGTCATTTTCAATAGAAAAAGTGTCGTAAAGTCTTCCATTTTCGTCGAAAAGTGAAGTGTCGCAAAATCCTCCTTCATAGCTTATCGATTAAACTATTTTGATGCATTTGATTTAATTTGATTTTATTCAAAGTGTTGAAAAAATATTTCTTCAAGTTTGAAAGTGTCATTTTGAGTCTTCCTTTCCCTCTTTGAAGAAAAATTGTCGAAAATTGTCATTTTGAGTGAAACATTTTGAGTCATTGCTGCAATCAATTTTCCTTTTTGAATCATTCACATTAAGGAGAGCTGAAAACAAATACATGCATTTGAATTTAGCTTTTTGGTTTGTGTGCAAAAATATGATTTAGGGAAATTGCATTAGTGATTTCTCCTTGTTGTTTTCTTTAAAAGTTCTTATATGCTCTATCCTTGTAGGTAGGATTTTCATTGTTCAAATAAACGAAAAGATTGCTTATCATTGTAGATTGCATCATTAGGAATTTAAGATCATATATCACGTGGTGAACCATCAAAGGAAATTTTTTAAGAAAGATCAACTTTAAAATGAACTTCAATGAACTTACTAATGCTTTGGAATCTAACGCAACACATTTAGAGGTCTAGGCTAGAGACGTGTTTCAGTGTCATTAAACCTAGTGGATATCGTTTTCATTGAAGGTTGGGTGATTCCTCCTCTCTGATATGACAAGTGCTAGTACGGACATGTGCTCCCAGTACCATCTCGTATATATTGGGAGACCACAATAGGCTTAAATCCTTTATCTATAAGAAACCAAGTCTACCGCCTTATCAATCACAATGCACTAAACACAGCATTCGAGAAGATTGATTGTCGTACGTAAAGTCCTTGGTAATTTCTCTTTAATTTATCACCAAGGTGTATATTGCAGTTTTGCAATTGGTCTAGTAACCCTTTTTGTCTACATTCTCCAGAGTAGTCACTTTCGTTCCTTTTCGAATCCTTAAAAGAAAAGGTCCATCTAAGCACTTGTCCTTTCAGGCTCATTAACAATCGAAGGCGACTAGAGTCATCTTTAGCTTTTTCTCGACTCTTTAAAACTGAAAAAGCAAATTTGTTTCCAAGTGTCATTAAAATTAATTGACTGTGAATAACATCCCTATTCCTTAGTTGATCTTAGGTTGAAACATATGGCGACAAATCCGGAATCCACCGATCAAGGAATTCATTTTGATGGGAATCCTAGTCTTTTTCCTTCTTTTGGAAATATTGGTGCTCCTTATATGGCTACATTGTCCCTTTCAGGATTTACTATTGGCTTACCAGTATGGTTGTTTTCAACCTCCTTGGTTCAAAATGTTGTGATTTCTCCACAATCGAGTACACCTCCAATTGGAAAAAAACAACCTCCAGTTGATCCTAAAGTTGACCCTTTGCCTTCTTCCTCGTTTGTTTCTTCCTCCCCTTCTTCCTCTTCGGCTAGTGAAAGTGTTGGTACTAGTAACCAGGTGGCTAAGAAGAAGAAGAAGAAGAAGCAAATTCAACAGAGGGGAAACCAAGCAACCATTACTCTAAATGTAACAGTTGATGAGAAACCATCTGTTAAGCCACACAAAATTTGATATCCATGCCAACTTTGTGTGGGAAACCATCTTCTTCGAAGTTGTCCTAATATTCCTCAAATATTAGAAGAATGGTCTTCCCGCTCACATCATCCTGTGTCATCAACTTCTGGAGACCATGTTGGTGACACACCATCTACCAGTGATAGTAAAGTTCATGGAAAAAAGGGAAAAGTCAAGTTTCCCTATAGGTTATGTGAAGGGAATCACCCCATTCACCTTTTTCCCTATCTAGATGAAGCCAAGAAAGTGTTGGATAACCGTCCTGCTTCACCGCAGTGACTTCCATCTGGTTATAGGAAACCCTCCCTAAATCCTTCACTAGTTGATGAATTGACTGACCAAAATCAACCGTCGGTCGAACCCACTCTCTTTGAAAGTGAATCCTATGAGTCTATACCCGACCAAAATCAACAGGTCGAGGTAACAGTTGACCCAATTTCACCTTCGATAAATCGTACCTTTTCCAAAGAGAGTGAACACCATACCACTCAGGTTCTTTTTGTTTCTTCAGATTCAAATGAGCTTGGGGGAAATGCTACTGTTCCATCAATACAGGAGGAAAATCCTCCCACTCTCGTAACTCAAGGGGTTAATTCTCTCGTTTCTATGGTACCCCCTCCAAGTAGTCTAGTCACTTACTTTGATTGGAATCGACTAGTAGGATTCTGCCTTCCTTCCTATGTGTCTTTCCAGATCATAGTACAAGTTTGTAAAATGATTGTATCTGGCACTATTATAGACAAAGGTGCATCAGTGAGTATCCTTTCCTCAACTTCTTGGCAAGTGCTTGGTTCGCAACCACTTGTCCTAGTTACATAGAATCTGTTGGGCTTTAACAGAGGAACCAGTCGACCGTTAGGGATCCTCCCTCAGTTACCTATTACTTTGGGAGGAAAAACAATTTATCTAAAGGTGATGCTAGTCCCAGGCCCATTATATTACAATTTACTTCTTGGGTGCGACTGTGTTTATGACATGGGAGCTATTGTTTCAACACTCTTTTTATTGGGAAATCTAGTGTCCATTCAGAGCTGCTAGTCCCACTAAGATGGGTAGCTATCTTAGAAACAAACTAACTAAAGTTACTTTTGTTTTCCTTTATGAAAAGTAGATGAGAGAGAAGCAGAGAGTACCAACCTCAATCTTTCGCTTGGCTCCTTGCTTGTTTCCTCTCCCCTCTGACAGATCTTTACCACTCCTTCCTTGCTTGTCCCACTTCAAAGAGCACCTGTAAAGTCAAAGAAGCATAATACCATCAAAGCACAAGGATCTACAATCATAAAAAAATATAGGACCAAATATTTATTGACCACACAAATGCATATATGAACTCAAACACACAAGAATGTGGAGGAAAACTCAAATAGATTTATTGATATAAAGAGTAGAAGAGAGGATTACAACCCATTGATCTGACACAGCATCATCCTCCCAACATGAAAGCCCTTCTTCACCTCATGAAAAGCTTAGATCACCCAACACTATGATGTTCCACAAAGAAAGCAACAACACTTCTTTACAAAATACAAGATTCTAGCCTTTGGATCTCTGAGATGAGGGATCCATATATAGATGTTTGTAGGTGGGTGATTCAACTTCTGGGATTTTGATTAGTGTCATTTCTCTGATAGTTCTCAATTCCAGTTGGAGATTTCATGATCTCTTACTCATCCCTGGGCGAATTCAAAGAGGCAAGTGTCATAGGAGAAGTTTTTGGAAGATTCCATGATCATCCACCTTGCAAACTGTCTCTGCCATTTGTCTACTCTCACCCATCACACCCTACAGAAGGGCTTTTCAGTATGCATCACACTTTTTTCATGTGGTAGGTGAGATGCATCACACCCTTAGCATTGAGCATTCTGTATGGTCCAGTTTTGACTAGTTTTGAGCATTTTTTCATGGAGAACTTCTGGGAGATGATGTAATCAGCTAACCTTGTTCCTTTAGGGTGTGAAACAGCACTTTTAGGGACTCGGAAGCCCTTGGTTTATGGACATATGTGATTGGAGTTGCAGTTCCAAAATATGTCTATAACAGTTGCCCCCTAAAGCATGAGGTCGTAAAACTTTTTTGATGTCGAGTGAAATGCTTTATCATGAGGATACGAGGTTTTTCGAACTCGAAGGCGACCTGTAATAAGAAACGATACAATACATTATCTTCATAATATTTTCATGATCTAGCTGAGGTGGGCATTCCCATGCTCAACTTTATAAATTCATTCTCATGTACATAGCACAGACAACCATCTGTGTGGTAGACTGATGATTCTGGTAGAGCCATCATCCTTTAGCTTGGATGATTATCTGTGTAGCAATGATGTACATTTGATGTCTTTAATTTCATGGATATATCGCAGCTTGGATGGATGTGTTGGATACCTATACCAATAGGTTTCATATTTCATGATTGGAAAATTCAAATGCCAAATATGCTCTGCTTTGCTGATACAAAGATCCCATATTTCCAAGACAAGGCAAGGTGTGTACATGCCTTCGTGTTTACTAAATTTTGATGGATGGTCCAACAGTCCAATCTGGATCATGCCATGTTTCAATTTTCTGTTGTAGAGTAGACAAAGAAGTCTGTCCAAACTGTTTAATCTTGGCAGACCAATAGTTAGGCAGAGAAGCTAAGGTTCCCAACTGCTTAATCTGGGGCCTTGGAAGCAATAAGGGTAGTGTTAGATAGGCAATCAAAAGAAAAATAAAATGGAAAAGAAAAGGCACATAAGGGTCTGCAAGTCCAAGTGCACCCTCCAAGAAGGAACAAAAAATGCTAGGCAAGTAGATGGGTAGGTAGATGGGGTTGCAGAAGATGTATTCCTTTCAAATTGAATCTTGCTGGTCAATATAAAGAAAACAACAGAATGGAGCATGTCTAACTTCCCTTTTTCCTTGTTTTACACTCATTACTAACATCCCTACACCAGTTGTGTTTATGAAAGAATTCAAGGTTTTATGTTGGTTCTTGCATCCTTTAAAAGCCACATTTCTTGTGCAAAATTCTTTTCATTTTGATCTACTCCCTAAGCTAAGTTTTTTTCAAATAAACTTAGTGATGTCACGCCTCATTCACCCTCTCCCTCCATATTAACCCCTAACTTCTATTATCTAATTCCCTATGTCACCCTTTCCCTACTATTATAACACCATGGTGTATAAACCCCAAGCATTCTATAAATATCCCCCCTTTGGCATTATAGCCATATGTTCACTACTAGGGAATTAAATTGACATCTGGTCAGTCTAAGAACCCAAGCCTTACCTCTTTTCCTCATTCAGAATTCATTTACCCATTCAACCCTTCATTTTCCTAAGAAACCTTGCAAAAAACCCATTTTCACCCCTAACCCGCTCAATAGGCAAAAATACATTGAAAAACCTACTTTTCCGCCTTATCCTAAGTTTTGGAGCTATGCGCGACTTTATAAAGAAATACATTGAAAACCATACAAATTCGTCAATATTTCTAAAGGTCCCGCCAAGCATAAATCCCATGAAAAGTCATTTTTTATTGCCCGCCCGACGCTGTATCGTCCAGACAGGTTATTGGCTCGTCGACCGTCCGATCGGGTGCTTTTCATCCAACGGCTCACGTGGATATCGGACCGGCCCCAACGTCTGAAAGATAGCGTCCGATATCTGTCAGAGGGTGATGTTAGGCCTCGGCCACGCGTCGCCCCCACATGGTATCGGAGCCCCCTCTGACAACTCCACTTCCGTATCAAAAGCGGTGTGATATCATACCGCCTGCAGTTTCCGGTTTTCGCTAATCCACCTGCCAACGTCACTGCCAGCGTCACTGCTACGTCATCGCCGCGTCCGCGCCCCCGCCCGCCATTGCTCCACCTGTCCGCCACCTCACCATCCACGTGGACCACTAATAAGCCACCACGTCACCTGATGACGTCATGCTGACGTCATCTGACCCTGACCCCACCTGATGACGTCATGCTGACGTCATCCGAAAAAGGCGCCAATGTTCCAAAAATCCATATTTTGGCCAATTTTTCGCATTTTTTGCACTTTTTGCAAAAACTTCTGTATTGTCTTCTGCATGTATTTTACGTCCAAGCTCACGCCAAGCTGTTGAATTTGACCTGCAGACCTTCGGCGCGCCAACCCACCTGCATTTGTGACCCGAACTGTCAGTACACCAGGTATTTATCCCTGTGAATCCTCTCTGCGCCTGGTTTTGTCTGCAAATCGACTATATTCACTTAAAACACAGAAAAAACACATAATTCACCAGCAAATCCCCTGCGCTCAGTTCCCATTTGAAGTTGGAAGGTCGAAATTCACTGGCTAAGCCTTGTTACCAAAGCTTTCTCAATACCTGCATTATGTTCGCGCAGTCGTGAACAGGGACCCGAACCTGCACCTAAATTACTGAGAAAGAGTCTGTTAAAGACAAGCATTTGCCTTTTCTAGTGTTTTATGCAGTATTTCAGTTGCTGCAATTGACCCTTTTTATCCTCTGTTTCTCGGCAAATCACCTCTCCTTCAAAGAAACGCTCTTTTTGTTACTCTGCACAGTAACACCAATTCACCTTTCAGCTGAGTTTTTAAGTAACTATGGATACACCAGTAGCACCTGTGGCCCTCAATATTGCCCCTTTGAATTCCCCTCAGAGAGAATTGGAGTGGCAGGCTTTAGCAGATCTGGATTATCAAATCTCAGAGGAATTCCTAATACAAAGCAAGTTCCACCTCCACCTGCTAAATGAATTAAAGGCCAAACATGAGGCTGGAACAGATGTGTTGGGCATTTGGGATTCCTTCCTCCCAAACTTCAAGCTTCCTCAGGTCAATCAATTTCCTGACCTAATTCACCTATGTGCTGAAGGTTATGATCCCACTCAGAGAGTTGTGCTTGACCCTTCAGGCTCAGTTGTTTTCTACATTACCCCTGAGGCCATCAGAGAAATGCTGCAATTCAAAACTAAGAAGAAATTGGTTCCTTTGTCCTTGTTTGATCTGATAAATCAAGGAGCTAAGATGACAGAGGCTCAGATCACCAAACTGAACCAATTATACATTAAATCTAATATTGTGCAGTACCCTCCCATTTTGCATGTTTACCTCAACCCATTGGGCAGGGACCTTGCAGATATGATCAGTCCCATTCTAGGTTATAACTCAATTGAGTATCTTGATGAAACTATACTGGTAATGATGCTCATGTTTTCCCCTGGCAAAACTCCAATCTGCTATGACTATGCCACCTATATATCAGATAAAATGCATGAGCAATTGATGAACCTATCAAGGGAAAGGGTGTTCAGATACTCCTCCTACATCTACCACTTAATTTTATACTATCAACATGAGAAATTTTCTTTTGATATGAAAAGAGTGGATGCACAAGGAAATCCTAGGTCAGTAGTGTATTGGACCTCAGTTTTTCACTGCAGATCCTATTCTCCATACACTTACTGTGAGTTTATAGACCTTTTCATCCACCCAGCTATGTCTCTGTTCCTGAGCTCTCCTCCTCCAAGACTAACCAACGAGATGCAGAGGATCCTTCAGTTGTCCAAGGTATACAGCATTCGGGATTGGTATTTTTACCAAAACTACACTGTTATTAGAATATATGGTTGTGAGTTACCCCCATAGAGACTGCCCAAGTATGTGCCCATGAGATTGTTTGCCCTTGAATACTTCAGGCAGTTTGGGAATGCTGATGTAAAGAACTTTTCAGGCAAAGGCAAGAAAGCACAGCTGAAGGTAAAAAACCAACTGGGCCACTTTGTTTTGAACAAAAGGGAGGAAGTCTGGCAAGAGGCTGACAGAATGCTAGAAGGCCTTGGCCTAAAGACCAGTTTCCTCTGGAAACCTTATGACCCCAATCACTTCATAACCTTAAGAAGGGTCAAATATAGGCTGTCCAGTTATGACCATGTAAGGTTGCCTCACGTAGAACAATATGCAAATCAAACAAAATGGAAGAGAGGCACATTAGAGGAACCTGTCACACAAGAAGAACTAAATGAAAGAGAAAGAAGAAATCTCCTTAAGATGGCTGACTTAGAACTTCCTGCATAGGTATTCGCTCTTACAAGCCCTTAAGTGGGAGCAGCTGCCTCATCCTCCACAGCACATCAGGAGGCAGTCAAAACTACAGATCAAGCCTCTAGCAAAGGCAAGGAGAAAGAAATGGAGCAAGAGCAGCCCCTTCAAGAAGAACAGGTACAACAACAACAACAGGTACAGCAGCAAAAGGAGCAGCCAGTGCAAAAAGAGTAAACAGCAGAAGCCCCAATGGTCACTGAGCAGCAGCCAGCACAAATGGTGCCTCCTAGGCAAGAAACAAGAGCTGAAGCTTCAGCCCTCCAAACCCCACAAAAGGAGGACATAAGCAGGAAAAGGGACAGAGAGACTCCCCTCACAACATCAACAACTCAAGGGGAAAAGAGGCAAAGATTGAACAATTTTTCAGAAGAAGAAATGCCAATAGGGCAATCTTTGGGCATATGCCCACCTAGCATGGAGGCCTCAGTAAGTTCCTTCCACCAGGAACAAGAGAGGGCAACAGGAGGAGAAGTTAGCTCCTCAACCCAATAAAGAGGAGGTGAACAGAGCATCAAGCAGCAGTTCAAGGACATAAAGAAGAGGAATGAGCCCATAAGGCTACAATTATATAATCATTTGTTGAAAATGGCTCCCACCAACCAGCAAAGACTTATGTCTGCTTATGATGTCCATGAGGGAAAAATGATCATGAGCCATTTCATGCCAGCCATGCAGCAGCCACAGTCAGCTGCAGATTACATCAGGACCAACCTTGAGGTCCTTGCCAAGGACATCCACCCGATGGATCAGATTGAATTACACAAGTAAACGGGTGAGATGGTATATGCCTCCTTGGCAGACAAAACATTGGTGAACTACAGGCTAGAAAATAGCCTAAATAATACAACTGCGCAACTTGAGTTGGAAAGAGCATCCTCTCAAGCAAAGGACAATAGGATCAAAGCGTTGGAGGACATCATAATAGAGCTTGGGCATGATCCTAAGGATGTCAAAGCAGTGCAAGAGCTGTTGAAACTAAGGGATGCTGATATGGCAGCATTAAGGAAAATGATCAAGATCCCGGCAACTCTTCATCCCCAAACTGAAGAAGTTGCCCAGCTAAGACAGGATAAGGATGCAGCAGCTATGTTGGTGTCACTGTATAAACAGCTCATCCAAACACAAGAAAAGTTGGAGGAATCAGAGGCTGCACTTCAGGTAGCATTACAACAGAAAGAGGGAGGCCAAACTTCACAACCTCCTCCAGAAATAGTCAATCTGGAAGAAGCTCTTCAAACCACTACCCCTCCCATTCAGTAGAAAGAGCAAGCAGTACCCTCCACCTCAGCACCAACAACAGAGCAGGTTGAAAGTCTTGATATGCAGAAGCTCAGAAATGAAATTCAAGTCTTGGAGGCCCAAATGACAGAGCTAAGTCAAGCCAAAGAAACTTTGGCTAAGCTAAATGAAAAATATGATAAATCCAAGCAAAATGTAGCTGAGAGAGAAAGAGAGGTAAAGACTCTCAAAAGGAGGATAAATGAGCTAGAAAAAGAGCTCACACTTGATAAAGTAACAACTGAGCTCAAGAGAGTCCTATGGGCCAATATTGGCCAGTCCATCACAGACCAGTGGGAATACATTGAGGCTATTCATGAGCAGATGGGGCTCATTGGAAAAGCACATAAGGAAATCCAACAAAGAGCAAGGGCATCTCTTGGCAGTATGCCTGAGGCTGCCACCAGAATGATAGATGTGCTTAATTACAGGACAAGCTCTCAGTTGGTCAAAATGGGAATTGCCAACAGGACTGAGACCATTTCGATGGTCAAGAGGGTCCTGACACTAAGAAACCTGGTGCAGACATTAGAGAGAAGAAGCCAGGATATGCAGACAGACATCAATAAATTCATGGACAAATTTATAGCATTGCAGAACAGAGGTCTTTCTAGCTTGATGGGCACCTCAGGAAGATTACTTTCCCGTGAAAATTATGCCAAGAGGGTCAACACCTTTGCTACAAGTCAGATTGTAGAAAAGCCCAGCACATCAGCAGAATCAGGGCCAGCATCAGGACAAACTCTCTTCAACAGGGTAGAGAGTTTATTCTTTATCATGAATGAAATCAATCACTTGTTTGATGCGCCTCACAATTTTTATAAATATACAGAGGCAGATGAGACTATAGAGGCTATTTTGAGACATCAATTGCCCACACAGGAAGTCTGGAATGGGTTGATACAATTACTGCTAAACCAGAGCCAGTAATTAAGCTTTTTTTGAAATATGTAAGTTGTTATGCACAGGAAAATTTTGATATATCAGCATATATGGAGAAAAGAGGCTGAGCCAACTCAGCGAAACCATTCAGCCACCACAACAGCACTGACAGTCACAGGTGACAAGGCTGAAAAGCTACAGGAGGACAGAGCTGCACAGCCATGTCATTCATCAGTTATAACAAAGCGCTCAACCGACTCAGTGACCTCCAAAGGTCGAAATCTTCTGACAGAATTAAAGAGCATTTATGTTGTATTGAAAGCTGCAATAACTTCTTATCTGCTTTCCTGTACGAGTTGGTGAAGATATTTATTTCTCAGATGACTCAATGCCTGAGATATTTTGTATGAAACACTTCTATATATTCCCCCTCGCATGATTTTGCAGGGGTTGGATGTTATTGAGATCTTTTCTATAGTTCTTAACTGTAAATTCTCAGAGAAGTAATAAAAGGGGTGGAATTTCCAAAGCTTGTTTGTTTTGATGCATTGTGGTGTTTAGCTGGAAAGTTACAGATTCCTCGATTTCAGGCACAATAAGTTTTCTTACAAGTCTTTGTTATGTGTTTTGTTATCATTCATATCTCTTTCATGCTTCTGTGCTTTACAGTTAATGGCAAGGAAAAATAATAGTTCCAGGATTTAATCACAGATTACCCTGAACTCAATCTAAGCTATTATAAGTGTTTTCTTCAGTTATAGTAATAAAGTTGTAATTCTTAATTGCTACCCTTTCACGCTATATATTTCACAGTGATTATTGTTTCAGGAATTCAAGTTTTGCTCCTGAGGAATATATCTCTTTCTCCCACCCCAGCTTAGTGAAAAATTCTTAATTGCTTTTCACTGGTTGTTTACATTTCACCATCATAATTTCAATTTTGTTTTATGAAGTATTTAAATGGCCTTGTAATCCCAGCTGCTCAAACTCAAGATTTCAACAACCAGTAGCCACAGACTCCATTGCCCAATGAACTAACATTATCTGCAGATTTCCACTTTAGGTAAGAAAACATCCTTCCAACCAAACATAAACCAAAACCCTTACTTCATAACTAGCCTAAAATCTCCACAAAATAGAGACAAACCTTAAAGAGAGAGCCCTCTCTGATTACAGTTGGGCTAGAAGTTGTAATCCAAAAATTGGTTAGTGGTTACCCCGGCTGTATTCCCTTGGGAGTCATAGGGAACAACCTGGGTGTTAACAGGATGAAACTAGATACGAAGTCTTCAAACTCGTTCAATCTTCACCCGAAGTACAATTCGATCCATGTGAAAAGATGTTCTGGAGTCGAACACAGAAAGACATTACTTGATTACTAGCCAATGATGTAAGCTATTAACATGTGCGAGAGGAATCACCGATAATGATGATGACCCTCAAGGTACGATAGTACAATTCACGTGGTGTGAAAATGGGGCTTGGCGTTGAACACCAAACAAAATCTTTCGGTTGAAGGCCATTGATGTAAACCTCTCGCCGGAAGTGAGAAACTTGCCATTGAGGCATGCAA
>APFE030108311.1:46444-57069 GCA_000404065.3 Pinus taeda
AAATGGAAGAGAGGCACATTAGAGGAACCTGTCACACAAGAAGAACTAAATGAAAGAGAAAGAAGAAATCTCCTTAAGATGGCTGACTTAGAACTTCCTGCATAGGTATTCGCTCTTACAAGCCCTTAAGTGGGAGCAGCTGCCTCATCCTCCACAGCACATCAGGAGGCAGTCAAAACTACAGATCAAGCCTCTAGCAAAGGCAAGGAGAAAGAAATGGAGCAAGAGCAGCCCCTTCAAGAAGAACAGGTACAACAACAACAACAGGTACAGCAGCAAAAGGAGCAGCCAGTGCAAAAAGAGTAAACAGCAGAGGCCCCAATGGTCACTTAGCAGCAGCCAGCACAAATGGTGCCTCCTAGGCAAGAATCAAGAGCTGAAGCTTCAGTCCTCCAAACCCCACAAAAGGAGGACATAAGCAGGAAAAGGGACAGAGAGACTCCCCTCACTACATCAACAACTCAGGGGGAAAAGAGGCAAAGATTGAACCCTTTTTCGGAAGAAGAAATGCCAATAGGGCAATCTTTGGGTATGTGCCTGCCTAGCATGGAGGCCTCAGTAAGTTCCTTCCAGCAGGAACAAGAGAGGGCAGTAGGAGGAGAAGTTAGCTCCTCAAGCCAATGAAGAGGAGGTGAACAGAGCATCAAGCAGCAGTTCAAGGACATAAAGAAGAGGAATGAGCCCATAAGGCTACAATTATATAATCATTTGTTGAAAATGGCTCCCACCAACCAGCAAAGACTTATGTCTGCTTATGATGTCCATGAGGGAAAAATGATCATGAGCCATTCCATGCCAGCCGTGCAGCAGCCACAGTCAGCTGCAGATTACATCAGGACCAACCTTGAGGTCCTTGCCAAGGACATCCACCCGATGGATCAGATTGAACTACACAAGCAAACGGGTGAGATGGTATATGCCTCCTTGGCAAACAAAACATTGGTGAACTATAGGCTAGAAAATAGCCTAAATAATACAACTGCACAGCTTGAGTTGGAAAGAGCATCCTCTCAAGCAAAGGACAATAGGATCAAAGAGTTGGAGGACATTATAATAGAGCTTGGGCATGATCCTAAGGATGTCAAAGCAGTGCAGGAGCTGTTGAAACTAAGGGATGCTGATATGGCAGCATTAAGGAAAATGATAAAGATCCCAGCAACTCTTCATCCCCAAACTGAAGAAGTTACCCAGCTAAGACAGGACAAGGATGCAACAGCTATGCTGGTGTCACTGTATAAATAGCTCATCCAAACACAAGAGAAGTTGGAGGAATCAGAGGCTTCACTTTAGGCAGCATTACAATAGAAAGAGGCAGGACAAACTTCACAGCCTCCTCCAGAAATAGTCAATCTGGAAGAAGCTCCTCAAACCACTGCCCCTCCCATTCAGCAGACAGAGCAAGCAGCACCCTCCACCTCAGCACCAACAACAGAGCAGGCTGAAAGTCTTGATATGCAGAAGCTCATAAATGAAATTCAAGTCTTGGAGGCCCAAATGACAGAGCTAAGTCAAGCCAAAGAAACTTTGGCTAAGCTCAATGAAAAATATGATAAATCCAAGCAAAATGTAGCTAAGAGAGAAAGAGAGGTAAAAACTCTCAAAAGGAGGATAAATGAGCTAGAAAAAGAGCTCACACTTGATAAAGTAACAATTGAGCTCAAGAGAGTCCTATGGGCCAATATTGGCCAGTCCATCACAGACCAGTGGGAATACATTGAGGCTATTCATGAGCAGATGGGGCTCATTGGAAAAGCACATAAGAAAATCCAATGAGCAAGGGCATCTCTTGGCAGTATGCCTGAGGCTACCACCAGAATGATCAATGTGCTTAATTATAGGACAAGCTCTCAGTTGGTCAAAATGGGAATTGCCAACAGGACTGAGACCATTTCGATGGTAAAAAGGGTCCTGACACTAAGAAACCTGGTGCAGACATTAGAGAGAAGAAGCCAGAATATGCAGATAGACATCAATAAATTCATGGACAAATTTATAGCATTGCAAAACAGAGGTCTTCCTAGCTTGATGGGCACCTCAGGAAGATTACTCTCCCATGAAAATTATGCCAAGAGGGTCAACACCTTTGCTACAAGTCAGATTGCAGAAAAGCCCAGCACATCAGCAAAATCAGGGCCAACATCAGGACAGACTCTCTTCAATAGGGTAGAGAGTTTATTCTTTATCATGAATGAAATCAATCACTTGTTTGATGCGCCTCCAAATTTCTATAAATATACAGAGGCAGATGAGACCATAGAGGCAATTTTGAGACATCAATTGCCCACACAAGAAGTCTGGAATGGATTGATACAACTACTACTGAACCAGAGCCAGTAATTGTGTTTTTTCAATTGAAATATATAAGTTGTCATGCACAGGAAAATTTTGATATGTCAGCATGCATGTAGAGAGAGGCTGAGCCAACTCAGCAAAACCATTCGGCCACCACAGCAGCACTGACAGTCACAGGTGACAGGACCGAAAAGCTACAGGAGGACAGAGCTGCACAGACACGTCATTCAACAGTTATAACAAAGCGTTCAACCGACTCAGTGACCTCCAAAGGTCGAAATCTTCTGACAAAATTAAAGAGCATTTATGTTGTATTGAAAGCTGCAATAACTTCTTATCTACTATTTCTGTACGAGTTGATGAAGATATTTTATTTCTCAGATGACTCAATGCCTGAGATATTTTGTATGAAACACTTCTATATATTCCCTCTCGCATAAGTTTGCAGGGGTTGGATGTTATTGAGATCTTTTATATAGTTCTTTTACTGTAAATTCTCAGAGAAGTAATACAAAGGCGGTGGAATTTCCAAAGCTCTGTGTTGTTTTGATGCATTGTGGTGTTTAGCTGAAAGTTACAGGATTCTTGCGTATTTCATGGCACAATAAGTTTTCCTTACAACTCTTTGTTATGTGTTTTGTTATCATTCATATCTCTTTCATGCTTCTGTGCTTTACAGTTAATGGAAAGGAAAAATAATAGTTCCAGGATTTAATCACAGATTACCCTGAACTCAATCTAAGCTATTACAAGTGTTTTCTTCAGTTATAGTAATAAAGGTGTAATTCTTAATTGCTACCCTTTCACACTATATCTTTCACGGTGATTATTGTTTCAGGAATTCAAGTTTTTCTCCTGAGGAATATATCTCTTTCTCCCACCCCAGCTTAGTGAAAAATTCTTAATTGCTTTTCACTGGTTGTTTACATTTCACCATCATAATTTCAATTTTGTTTTATGAAGTATTTGAATGGCCCTGTAATCCTAGCTGCTCAAATTCAAGATTTCAACAACCAGTAGCCACAGACTCCATTGCCCAATGAACTAACATTATCTGCAGATTTCACGTTAGGTACAGAAAGACATCCTTCCAACCAAACATAAACCAAAACCCTTACTTCATAACTAGCCTAAAATCTCCACAAAATAGAGACAAACCTTAAAGAGAGAGCCCTCTCTGATTACAGTTGGGCTAGAAGTTGTAATCCAAAAATTGGTTAGTGGTTACCCCGGCTGTATTCCCTTGGGAGTCATAGGGAACAACCTGGGTGTTAACAGGATGAAACTAGATACGAAGTCTTCAAACTCGTTCAATCTTCACCCGAAGTACAATTCGATCCATGTGAAAAGATGTTCTGGAGTCGAACACAGAAAGACATTACTTGATTACTAGCCAATGATGTAAGCTATTAACATGTGCGAGAGGAATCACCGATAATGATGATGACCCTCAAGGTACGATAGTACAATTCACGTGGTGTGAAAATGGGGCTTGGCGTTGAACACCAAACAAAATCTTTCGGTTGAAGGCCATTGATGTAAACCTCTCGCCGGAAGTGAGAAACTTGCCATTGAGGCATGCAAGCTTCAAAGTATTGAAAGGGTTGTTCCTAGGTCGACTTCTTGGATAATAAGCTGATGTCAACAAGAAGTGACCCATCATAGGAGGGCATTAATGAATCCCACATCTATGACACGGAACAGAGCAAATGATTTTGTGGAGGTGAAAATAATCTGATGATACAAGGTTTAGGGTGGCATTCATGAAAGAATGAAGCGTGAAAGTATTGCAGCGGATGAGACATAAGATGGGTTGGTGAATTCTCTGAGCGAATTCTCTTGAACATATCGATGACACTGAAATGGATTGGTAGCATTAACCCTAAAAAAGGATGGTACGATGGACCAATGGTAATATGACCGGTGAACGGAATAACCCAACTCAACTCAATCATGGTGATGGAGTGAAAGTGTCATGTTCAAGAGTAACTTGCTACCAATAAAGTTTCTTCAAGTTTTCTTCCCAATTTTTCCCCAGTCATTGCTGACCAGTAACTCTTTATTTTTGTCAAGCTTGAGGAGGATAACATATTCTTGTTCTATAATTTTCCCTTCGGGCAAACCCATCACTATGTTTTAACGAGCCTAGCAACAGTGAAACTCATTCTAGTCTGCATGGACAAGTTTGTCGCTATTGGTTTTAACGAGTTTAACGACCAAGATAACTCGGTCCTTTTTCAATTTTAGAGAGTCTGAAAAGGGATGGAAATAAAACTCCAGGATTCATTTTTCATCATGTAATCCCTTAAGTTCGAAAAAGTATAAAACAATACGAAAGGGATGACTTTTCGATAGTTTTAACAAGCTGAACAAGACAAGTGCTCGATCTTTTTGTGTAATGATCCCTCAGGTCCAAAAAGATTAAAATCTAGAGGAGGGATAGCACTGTTACACAGTAATTTGTCGCTGTCTTCACTCCCAGTCCATCTACTGTGTCATGTGTCCAATCAAACATGCTTATGCTGAACAAATGCTCTCTTATGTTGCCAGTTGACCCACTTTTCCTAATTTATTTGCCTCATCGCGACTATGAGCTTAATATATGTGATGAAGGGTGCTTATAAACACTCCAGCCGCACTGCCAGCACGGAAGTACATCTGATTCCTGCGATGGTTCAATTTCATGCTCCAGGACAAGGTTACTTGTGCCCATTAGCGATGATCTAACTAGCTACATTGTAATGTCAGCGCTGAAGCTCTGTGATGTACCCGCGATGATCCATATTGGGTGAATTTGTTCCAACAGTCGGCCTTCTGGATGACTCCAAACCTGGTTGTTGGCCTAGTTTGTGTCACCCTTCCTTCCCTGGTGTGGCAGTTCCGTCAATTGTGCTACCTTCCTTGGAGATAAGCTCTCTCCTCCACCTTTCATGGAGACTCCTTCTCCTATTTAAACACTCACTTTTGATATGATCAGCTAGTTGGTAGTTGCTAAATTCTTGGATTGAATAGTGTTGTTAGTGCTTTTGATAGATATCTGGTGTGAGTGTGATAATTATGTGAGAGTTGATAGCTTGGGGAAGGTTGTGAAGTTCCCTTGATTTCATGCAAAACTTGTGAGTGAGAGATAGAGACTTTCTATGTTGGGAGATCCATCTTCAAAGAGTGAATGCTTGAAGAACATGCTGGTTGGATCCCTCTGAGAAGGCTTGTGATATCAAGACTTTGGTTGTAAGCTTACTCTTATTTCATTATTAATGCAATCAATGATGTTTTCCTATGTCTTGTATGTAATTTACTTGATAGATCATGACTTCTTGACTTTGTGAGTAAATAGTTCATTGTTGTTTTCCGGTTACGTGCTTTGTTGTATTTCCTTTGCATTGTTTTAGGTTGATCACTCGTTGAGGTGAAGGAAGCAAAAGCTGGAGCAGTGCAAGGGAACTCCATCGACCACCGGTTGAGGTAGGCCTCCAAATTTGACTGTTTAAGGAAAGCTATTGTTGATCTGTCCTTATTTGTGACTAGACCCACTCTAGGGCTAGAGGGGTTGCCTCTGTCCGCAGAAGGCACACTTTCCTGCATCATAAATTGGTGACTCCACTCGGGACATCTATCCTATGTTCTTCTCTTTGTTCTTGTTTTGATTTTGAATTTGGTCTCTCTTTGCTTTTGGGGATTAATTAGCAATCTTCTAGGTCACCCGGGTTGATCTGGGAGGTCCCTCTATTATCTGTTAGATTGGCTGGTTTTGGTTTGGGAGTTTTTGGCTTGTTTGCCATTGTTTTTTATATCATGGTGGAACATAGTCTAACAGTCGCAGTGAAACAATGCAAAGGAAATACAACAAAGCACATAACTGGAAAACAACAATGAACTATTTACTCACAAAGTCAATAAGTCATGAGCTATCAAGTAAATTACATACAAGACATAGGAAAACATCATTGATTGCATTAATAATGAAATAAGAGTAAGCTTACAACCAAAGTATTGACGTCACAAGCCTTCTCAGAGGGATCCAGCCAGCATGTTCTTCAAGCATTCACTCTTTGAAGATGGATCTCCCAACATAGAAAGTCTCTCTCTCTCTCACTCATAAGTTTTTCATGAAATCAAGGGCACTTCACAACCTTCCCCAAGCTATCAACACTCACACACTTATCACACTCACACCGGTTATTTATCAAAAGCACTAACATCACTGTTCAATCCAAGAATTTAGCAACTACCAACTAGCTGATCATATCAAAAGTGAGTGTTTAAATAAGAGAAGGAGTCTCCATGAAAGGTGGAGGAGAGAGCTTATCTCTAAGGAAGGTAGCACAATTGATGGAACTACCACACCAGGGAAGGAAGGGCAACACAAACTAGGCCAACAACCAGGTTTGGAGTTATCCATAAGGCCAACTGTTGGAACAAATTCGCCCATTTTGGATCATCGCAGGTACATCACAAAGCTTCAACACTGACATCGCAGTGTAGCTAGTTAGATCATTGCTAAAGGGCACAAGTAATCTCGCGTTGGAGCATGGAATCAGAACATCGAGGGAATCATATGTACTTCCACACTGGCAGCGTGGCTGGACTATTTATAAGCACCCTTCAGCGCGTATATTAAGCTCATAGTCCCGATGAGGCAAATAACTTAGGAAAATTGGGTCAACTGGCAACATAAGAGAGCATTTGTTCAGCATAAGCATGTTTGACTTGAACACATGACATCGTAGATGGATTAGGAGTGAAGACAGTGACAAATTATTGTGTAATAGATGCCCCCTAAAGTATGAAGCCCGAGAGAGTGGGAGGGATGAAATGCTTTACGAAACCAACTGAGCTGGAACACCATCTGGAAGGACATGCAGGTGCAAGTACAACTGATATCTCTGATAGTGAAATACATGTAGTCTAGGCATGGAAGTAGCCATCCAAAAGACACATGAACTAGGTCCGTGGTATGGATGCAGCCATCCAGCTAATGAGACCATGATAATGATAAAGGTATGGTCGCAGCCATCCATAAAGATTCAGGTATGGTCGCAGCCATCCATCAATGAGTCATGTAATCATAAACCAATCCACACATCCCGAACACGTGTGATCTGAGCTCAGGGTCTTAAACCCAACCAATCATAGTACAAATTCTAACATGCAAATAGAGGTGTTGAAGTTGAGCATGAGATAAAATCGCTTGATTATCGTTTGATGATGCAAACCATTAACAAGCACGAGAGAAACCACCAATAATGCCAATGGTTCTCAAGGTACTGTCCAGTACAATCCACAAAGTGTGAAGAATAAGCTGAAGTCAAACATTCATGGAATCACCCAATTGGCGACCAATGATGTAAGTCGACCGTCGGGTGCGAAGAACTTTCCATTGAGGCATGCAAGCTCCAAGGTACCAAAAGGGATCTCTAGATCAATCTTCCTAGATAATGAGCTGAAGTCGACAGGAGATGATCCGTTTCAGGAGGGCCATAATGTTTCCCCCATCAACGACACGAGACAAGGAACAAGTGGTAGACGGCAAAATAGAGTATCAGAGGAAAAGGCAAGGATGTAAACTTCAGAAGGATTATACTCTTGAACATGTCGGCGACACGACTCCGGAGGGTGGCAGCATTTAGGTACCAAAGGATCAGAGGCGTAATGGAGACAGCATGGATTAGATGGAATGAGGCTAAATGACAACCCAAACCCACGGAGGGCCAAATGACAATGTATGGATATCCCAACCCGACAAGAAGCAGAAGTGTTGATGTTCAAGAGTGACTAGATACCATAGACAATCAATGATGATTTCCAAATTTTCCCCCACCATTGTTGGCGAGTACCCCGAGTATTTTTGAAAACAAGCTTGAATGGGATAGCATATGCTTGCGATATAAGTTCGACCTTTGGTCGAATCCAACCTAGTAATAGTTTAACAAGCCCTAGGGAGGAGAAGCTCGAGTCTCGTCATGGTGACGAGTTCAATGTCGTCAGGGTTTAACGAGTCTGACATAGGTAAAACTCGGAGTATTTTTCATGTTTAGAGAGTTTGAAAAAGACACGGAAAAGAAAACTCTAGGGGGGTCCTTTTTCGTAAATTTGTGTCTCTCGAGCCTGACAAAGTATAAAACGATACTCGAAAGAACTGCTTGACCATTACGATCAAGGAGTAATTTTCGTGATTAGTGATCTCGACCCGAAAAAGTAGAAAAGCGATCGAAACCATGTCGTTTCGTGACCAATAACGAGCCTGAAACGACAAAATCTTGGCAATATTTTCTCGTTTACACGGTCGGAAAAGAGCTTAAAGCAGACCACCTCTCATTTCATTTAACGAGTTGAGGGACAACTCGGCTATCTTTTCGTATTTTATGAGTCAGAAAAGAGCTTAAAGAAGACTCATCCTAGAGGAACGAGTGGTATAAAGGGTAGCAACTGGTTCCGGCAATGGTGGAACTACTCAAAACATGTAATGGTCAAGAGGCTGGCTAATAAACCCACTCATCGCTGTGGTTCCTCAGGAAAGGAAAAACAACCAAGTGAAAGCATATGATCGTCCAAAGAGATGGTGGCAATGGAATGAAACAACCAAGGCTCATCTAGCAGAATTTAGCGGATAGACGGAAATCACGAGATGTAAATCAGGTACGGGTTCATTTTTACACAAGCTTGAACCATGGAGAACTCTGCTTGGATTCGGTTTCATGTTTACACAAGTTTGAAACGAAAAACTATGCTTGTTATAAGTTCGCATGCCCCCAGCATAATGATGCAAATTGAGGTACATACCCCCCAAGATTCATTACATTCAACAAGGTGGATGGAATGAAGGTTCACTTTCGAGATCTTGGAAAGACTCGACTTGGATTTTACAAGATCTTAAGCAAAGACTCGATTTGGAAAGGGAGTTATTTCATTTTTTAATGAGGTTGACACGGTAAAAGAACTATCCTCATAACCCTTGTTTCATTTTTTAATGAGCTTGACACAATATCAAACTATCCTTGGGACTCCTTGTTTCATTTTTTAACGAGCTTGACACAAGACAAGGAACTGTGCTCGGTTACACCTTTTCATGGGCCATGCGAGAACATGGCTTCTAAGAGGTCTTCACGGGATGGAAGAACCATGCTCTAGGAGGAATACATGTCATGAGGAACTAATGATAGATTGGGTTCCAATGCGCCCAGTACATGATGTACGAGACCATTTGCATGATCATCAGCAGAGGCAGAGACAGAAGGGTAGCCACATAATTGACCTGTGGCAAAGAAGGTACTGCTTGTGGATAAGATCCAAGAGGGGATGACAACTGCGTAGGAGGCACCGGGGGACTAAAGAACGATAATTGATCTATGGTCACCATTGTTCCATTGTGTGGAAAACAAACCACACAGAAAAGTGAATAGACGAGGGCCCCCATGGCATAAACATAGTCACTGCCAAGGAGAAGACTGAAATCTAAAGCACCTTGGGCAACTAGTACATCTATATAGACGGTTTTTCCTCCCAAAGTAACAGGAAACTTCAGGAGGATCCCTAAAGCTTGACTGGTTCCTCCATCAAACGCCAACAAATTTTGCATGACTAGCACAAGCTGTGGGGAGCCCAAAGCTTGCCAAGTAGTGAAAGGCATGAGACTAACTGACGCACCCTCATCCAAGATAGTGCTAGGTACTGCCTTATCATAGGCATGTACTGTAATCTAGAAAGGCACATGGGATGGAAGGTGGAATGCAGTCAAATGACTCCAGTCGAAGGAAATGACCGAACTACTCAGTGGGGGTATCATATGATTGCCCCCCTGCTCTACAGGAACCGATGAAGGACTCTCTTGACCAGCAGGGATAGGAGGGTCCTTTTCGGACTCAGGAGAATCTAATGAGATGAGAAGAACATGAGCATGACGCTCTTCCGAAACAGAGTGATCAACAGGTGGTGAACCCAAGTCAACACTCTCTCCGACCAATGGTTGGTCTGGGACAGGCTTAGCACAGCCAGGTTCGAAAAGAGGAGCACGGACAAGAGAAGAATCTAAGTCAATCTCTTTGTCAACGGGGAGAGGGTCTAAAGAGAGCCTCTGATAACCAACGGGAAATTGGGGTGAAGAAACTATAATACTTTCCAAAATAGTCGAAGCTTTATCCATGAGAGGACAAAGGTGAGGGGGATTGTTATGAAACCAGCTCACAAAAAGATAGAAAAGATAGATCAACGACCTAGAATTCAACCTCTTCGAGGGGGCAACCTCCTTTACATTACATAAATGAACAATTCTTGGATGATACAAATGAAAAGACCTCCTTTCTATATATAGGAGTCTAAGGGCTCATAACATA
>APFE030108311.1:60143-70652 GCA_000404065.3 Pinus taeda
AATAATGTAAGGGCACAATAATAATAATAGTGGGCTCTATGGGGCACAATTAGTAACAATATGGGTGCTACATGGGTACATCAATATAATAAGTGGGTTGTACTAATAACAATAAGGGGTTACTCTAGTAGTATAGGGGCCTAACAGGGATGGTTGCCTTCACATAGTCTACAGGGGAATCGAATCTTCCCTTTCTTCTTACCGTTTCCAATTGATAGGTTAGCATCGCCATGAGTTTCAGAGGATGATGAGGGATGAGCCAGATCGCGAGACCATACTTCTAAGATCCTAGGAATGCCAGGACAATCACGAAGAATATGGTCACCCTCGCACAATTTACAAGGAAACTTAACCTTTCACGGAGGAGCAGAAGGTGTTCCGACCTGAGATGTACTCAGAGCAGTAGTTGCATAGATGGCCTTTTGTTTATCATACTTCTTCTTCTTCTTCTTCTTCTTCTTCTTATTCTCCCGGTTACTAGATGTGAAACTTTCACCAGGCGAAGGAGGAGAGGAGGAGGAAGAAATAGGGGAAGAAGGCGTAGGCTCAACCTTGGAATCATTTTGTTGTGGTTCAGATGAAGTAGACGGTGGAACAAGAGTCATGATGCGCAAGACCACCGAGGTTGAAAAAAACCATACGGGCAAACCGATGGTTAACCCAGGTAAATACAATTTTGCCATATACGGAGCACCAGCATTTCCAAAAGGCGGAAATGGACCAGGATTTCCATCTGGGGGAAGACCTGGGCAGGTAGATTCAGGGGATGTTGCCATCGAGAACGATCCTGAAAAACACTCTTCTCACAACCAAGAACTCAAACTATTACCAAAAATATTTCTTGGGCAATAAATTTTATGAAACAGGAACAAAACTTGACCTTTTCATGTTTTAAGAGTCGAGAAAAGGATGAAAAGATGACTCTATCTCTTTTGAGGTTTAATGAGCCTGAAAGGACAAGTGCTTAGATGGACATTTTCTTTTAAGGAGTCTGAAAAGGAATGAAAGTGACTACTCTGGAGAGCCAGGCAAAAGGTTTACCAAACAACTCGTAAACTGCATATACACCTTGGCAGTCATATGAAAACCAGGGACTTTCTGTACGGAAGTCAATCTTCCCGAATGCTGTGTTCAGTGCATTACAGTTTGTAAGGCGGAAGACATAGCATCCTAAGGATATAGGATGATAACCTAGTGGGGTCTCCCAATATATACTCGATGGTACGTGGGAGCACAATTCCATACTAGACCGCTATTGAGTCACAAAAGGAGGAATCACCCAACCTTGAGTGAGAACAATAGTGACTAGGTTTAACGACGCCAGAGCACGTCTCTAGCCTAGACCTCTAAATAATGAGCGTTATATTCCAATGTGTTGTTAGATTTATTCAGTTCGTTTTAAGGTTGATCTTGAATTATGTTTCAGTTTTCAGGCCCTACCGTATGTATATAACAAAACCTAGGATGCAGCTAAAATGAATCGAATATCATTTCTCTTCAACGAACACCTACCTATGAGAGGGTAGAGAGATCATTTACAAACCAAGACAATCGAATGCAAACACTAAGAAACACAATGCATCAATACACTAATCTAACGATGCATCGATACTACTAATGAAAGATTTAAAATTCGCTTTCCGATTTCTCAAACATGACAATTTGTAATGCAAATGTACTTTCACTTTCGTATGCTAAGTGAATGCAAACTTTTGATTTTCTTTTTATTTTTTTGAATTTAAAGAGACAAACAAGCAAGTGTGAACCGATCGATCAAAACAATTTTGATCTATGCTTGGTAGCGAAGAAATCGAATCAACATAAAAAAATTGGTTCAATAATCGACACTAAAAATCAACCAGCAAGAAAACAAGCAGCAAAAGAGCCTCAAGAAAATCACAAGAAGGTTTTGGATGAACCTTGAACAGACAAGTAACCCAAGCAAATGGTTTCTCGACAAAAATTCTAAAGGGCTAGGTCCCATAGTCAAAAAACACGTTACACAAGACTCACTCAATGAAATCAAAAAGACAGTACCCTAACCAAAAGCAATTAAAACAAGCTAATGAGAGACAAGAAACAACAGGGGATAGACAAGATTGATGAATTTAAGAGCTAAAAAGTTGTAAAAACAACTTTACAGGAATCATCGCAAGTGTTACACTCACAACTAGAGATGTCATCACGAAACTAGAGACCATCACTAGTGATGCACAGACCACTAGAGATGTCATCGCAAAACTAGGACCATCGCTAGTGATGGACTGACTACTAGAGATGTCATTGCCAGTATTACACTAACAACTAGAGATGGTCGCAGAAGTACACCTATTTTCCGTGATGGTGCAATTTTAAGAGTCATCACGGGAATTAAACTAGCAACCTGAGATCATCGCGGGTGCAAAGCTATAAAATGGCGATGACGTCGCGACTGTACACGTCTTTTCCGCGATGATCTGATTTCCAGGATCGTCGCAACTATGTAATGTTATTTAGCGACGCATAAGATATCATTTGTACTTGCGCCTACATGTCCTTCCAGATGGTGTTCCAACTTAGATGGTGTCCTAAATCATTTCACCCCTCCCACTCGCTTGGGCTTCATACTTTAGGGGGCATTTGTTACATAGTAATTTGTCACTGTCTTCACTCCCAGTCCATCTACGATGTCATGTGTCCAAGTCAAACATGCTTATGCTGAACAAATTCTCTCTTATGTTGCCAGTTGACCCATTTTTCCTAAGTTATTTGCCTCATCTCAACTATGAGCTTAATATACGTGCTGAAGGGTGCTTTTAAACACTCCAGCCACGCTACCAGCGCGAAAGTACATTTGATTCGCGCGATGGTCCGATTTCATGCTCCAACGCGAGGTTACTTGTGCCCTTTAGCGATGATCTGACTAGCTACACTGTAATGTCAGCACTGAAGCTCTGTGATGTACTCGCGATGATCCAGATTGGGTGAATTTGTTCCAACAGTCAGCCTTCTGAATGACTTCAAACCTGATTGTTGGCCTAGTTTGTGTCACCCTTCCTTCCCTGGTGTGGCAGTTCCATCAATTGTGCTACCTTCCTTGGAGATAAGCTCTCTCCTCCACCTTTCATGGAGACTCCTTCTCCTATTTAAACACTCACTTTTGATATGATCAGCTAGTTGGTAGTTGCTAAATTCTTGGATTGAACAGTGTTGTTAGTGCTTTTGATAGATAGCTGGTGTGAGTGTGATAAGTGTGTGAGAGTTGATAGCTTGGGGAAGGTTTTTAATTGCCCTTGATTTCATGCAAAACTTGTGAGTGAGAGAGAGAGACTTTCTATGTTAGGAGATCCATATTCAAAGAGTGGATGCTTGAAGAACATGCTGGTTGGATCCCTCTAAGAAGGCTTGTGACATCAATACTTTGGTTGTATGCTTGCTCTTATTTCATTATTAATGCAATCAATGATGTTTTCCTATGTCTTGTATGTAATTTACTTGATAGCTCATGACTTCTTGAATTTGTGAGTAAATATTTCATTGTTGTTTTCCGGTTACGTGCTTTGTTGTATTTCCTTTGCATTTTTTTAGGTTGATCACTCGTTGAGGTGAAGGAAGCGAAAGATAGAGCAGCGCAACGGAACTCCATCGACCACTGGTTGAGGTAGGCCTCCAATTTTGACTGTTTAAGGAAAGTTATTGTTGATTTATCCTTGTTTGTGACTAGACCCACTCTAGGGCTAGAGGGGTTGCCTCTGTCTGCAAAGGGAACACTTTCCTACGTCACAAGCACTTCCGGTCATTTTAACAAGCTGGAGAGGCCGATTGCTCGGCAATCTTTTCATATTTTACGAGTCAGATGAAAAGAGCTTAAAGGAGACTCGTTTTTTTTTAGGAACGAGTGATGTTTTCGGGTAGCAGTTGGTTTCAGGTGAGGTTTGGAACTTTTCAGTCACTGCAGTGTAAAGAATATGGCTAATAGAATCACTCATCGCAGTTGTTTCTCAAAAGGGGTAAACAATCAAATGGAGGCGTATGATCGGCTAAAACAGAGTGGAGGCGATGGTAAGAACACGACCAAGGCTCAAAAGCTTATGACAATGCATTCGCAATGGTTATTTACCGGAGGTGCGTTCATTTTTTAATGAGCTTAAACTCTGGTGGAACAGTTGCTCATTGCTATGTTTAATTTTTAACGAGCTTGGATTTTGTGTAAAACTGCTCGTGGTGGGTTTATTTTTTAATGAGCTTGAACCCTGCAGTAACACTGCTCGTGGCCTGGTTCATTTTTTAATGAGCTTGAACCGTGCGACAACATATGCTCAGATTCAGTTTCATGTTTACACAAGCTTGAAATGAAAAACTATGCTTTTTATAAGTTCGCATGCCCCCATCTTAGTGACGCAAATCGAGATGCATGCCCCCCAAGCTTCATTGCATTCAACGAGGTGATTGGAATGAAGATTTACCTTCGAGATCTTTGAAAGACTCAACTTGGATTTTACGAGATCATAATCAAAGACTCGATTTGGAAAGGGATTTGTTTCAATTTTTAATGAGGTTGACACAGTAAAAGAACTATCCTCATAATCAACTGTATTTACAGTATTTGATAAAAAATCAAAAACTGAAGGATGATTAAGGTTGTTGGAATAATCTTCATGGTAATCTGGAAGATGGGAATGATGGTGTTAATCTTCCCATGGTGCCTCTCCTATCATCATTGACTGAATTATTCCTTCCTCTGTAGATGTACATGCGACCAAGGATCTGAAGAGATGCCATATTCTTTAGACCTATCTATCCAAACACTCGATGAGCGTTGATTTGGGTTTTCCCCCCAGGCCAAGAAAATTGATTGCTACAATATTTCTAAATAGCGATGATCCATGCTGACAACATGTTCGGGAATCTTCTGAATCTTTTAGATATAGAAGATATCATATTGCAGGTTTCCACCATGGCCACTTCTGCCAGATTACTCGGAGGCGGTAGGGCGAAAGTACCCATTAAGGTAAGGTCTTTTAGGAGGCCTACTCCAACATTAAGAGCTTCCATGGATCATTGGAATGCTTCCCATAACTTGTGAACTGTTGGGGAGAAAGGTTGTTGGTCGATGATTGTAATTCATCCTTGAAAAGGAAATGCAATCTTTCTGAAGTATGTCGACACAATAGCGGCCATAGCATAAATCCAGGGCCTTCCCAGTAGGATGTTGTAATCGAGGCTTCCATTGATAACTTCAACATCAATTTCTACTGTTTTTCCCCCCAGTTCAACTTGCAAGTTACTTAAAATCCCGTATGGGGTGTATGTCCGTCCATCAAATGATTTTAATGTCGCTGACGATCGCGACAAGGGTGGTGAGCCTAATGTTTTCTAGCAACTCATTGACATAATACATGTAGATGCCCCCTCATCAATAATTGTTTGATGAACAATTTTGTTGCGGGCTTTCACTTGGATGAGGAAAGCAAGTTGTGCTGGTAACTGTGGTTCATATCCTTTATGATTAAAGGCCACGAGAGAATCCGCTAGGTCAATCCCACCTATTGCTGATAATAGAGCCTGCTTTTGGGAGGGGCAATTTTGCAGTACCTCAAGTGTCGACATAGCAGACGGTGATTGGGCCAAGTCCTCTACTATATTATAATTCTATGTTGCTCTAGCACGAGGATTAAATGTTGATTTGTGTACTACTCCCTTTGGTGGCTTTATCATTAGCTCAGGAATGATGGGTGGCACAACTTTGATCGAAGTCGTTGTCGAACTACTAGGTTGATCAATAGCCTTGTTGTTCAACAGCCATGGATTCCTATAATCTTTATTCCTTGTTGATATCAAAGCATAATTTTTTTGTTTTGAAATGGACAACATAAGCACTTGGGATGGGGAAGCATTGTCACTAGCAACCAGATTGGTTCCCGAGTTTGGAAATGGATCAATCAATACCGCTGAGGTTTTTGAACTCTTAAAGAGTTTCTTAACTTCATCTTTATGTGGACAATCTCTCGTCCACTGATCCTCATCGCATATCTGACACCCTGAAGGGGGTTTCCTTTTGCCCATAAGGGTTTGCAGAAGATTTTTTAGGAGACGACTCATCCTGCTTCTTATTTTTCCCTTTCTTTTTCTTCTTACCTCCTAGTTGCTTCGGTTCTTTGCCTTTGTCAGTCGACACTACATTAACCTTCGAGTTGAGAAGTTCTTCATTTGCATTTTGACTAGAAACTGTACAGGCTTTCTTCGATGTAGCCTTTGTGGTTTTTGTGCCAGTCGTACCTATCACGCCATCGTCGGCATGAGAGTCTTTGTTTGATTTAGGAGGAGGAGGAACGGAAAACTCTGGTCTAGGAGAATCAGGGATTTTGTCGTAGAGCGTGCCAAACTGAGTATAGATCAAATCTAGATATTGCACATGAGCAATGACTTGCTCTTCAGTGAAGACCCCTCCCTTTGCCACATCTTCTATAATAGAAGGTAACAATGACTTAATAAACCATTCAGCTAGCAGCTAATCAGGAACATATGTTTTCACCATTCTACGACAACGTCGCCACTCATGAATATGATCAGATATGTGAGTGGTTGTCGTTTGCTTGAAATTGGTAAGAAGCTCCGTTCCTATTTCGTACCTTATTGGTATCTGAAAATGGGTTAAAAAGGTCGTGGCAAGGGCACTGAAGTTATCAAATGAAGCTCTAGGCAATTCGATGTACTATTTCATTGTCGGACCAGTTAATGTTCACTGAAAAAGGAGAAGCCTAATCAAATCATTATTGAGAGTGTTGGATGAACACCACAGATGAAAGTTCATCACATGATTCGACAGGTCTTCAACCGGATTTCCATTAAATTTACGAATATCTAACGGAAGTTTATGAGGAATCGTCAGCCACCAAGGGGCATAAGCAATTTGATCGTTTGTTAGCCGATTTAGATCCGGTAACTCTAAAGTCGCCACGAAGGGCAACTATTGATTCAGGTTTGGCAAAGAATACCCGGGATAAGATGGTATCGTCTGTGTAGTTGTTCTTTGCATACCAACATAATGTATTTGATGCTGATAACTTTGGTAAGCCTGATGGATATAACCATTTTGAATATACGGTTGACCATTTCCTGCAAAGATTTGTTGCTCAGGTATTTTGGTAAGCTTGTTCGAATTGCGGTTGTTGATAATGTACCAGCCATGGTTGTGAAACCATTTGTTGTTGTCCAATATTGGCTGTCTAACCAAGATGAGGGGTGATAGTACCCGTTTCAGCCTGGGTCATTTCGGTTAAGGAGCCACTAATCAGTGATTGTGGTTGTGCCGTGGAGACAAGAGGCTATTGTATTACGACCTGAGAAACTTGAGGTTGGCATACAACAGGAAATTCTTGTACTTGCGACACCGTCACAATAGCCGGTGTAGTGGGGATCTTCGACACAGGTAGACTTGGTTACATTGAGTATACAACTCTTGGTTGTTGAGGTAGTATTGGCACCCAACCACTAGATGTAATTCTAGCATGAACAAAATTTTGTTGTGAACTCTCATATGGTTGTCCTCCCGGAGGGAACAATGAAAGGGATTATTGCCCCCCATATGGCGGTAATCCAGTGTTCAAAGGTAAGATTGGCCTCTGGAGACTGGACTACCCAAATTGATACTGTTGTGAAGGATCAATTTGCTGAGACCCAACATAAGAGATTCCAGATATTATTCCGGACGAGCAAACGGGAATAGATCATACTGTCGAAACAGTCCCTGGGTGGACTCCATCGAGCGGTTGAGAGCTATTTGGGACAGACGGTACACCAGCGAACATTGTTGGAGTAGTAGCAGGAGGTTCTGCTGCTGTTGTGTCAGATGACACAGTCCTAGATGTCGATGGTTTTTCAGACATATCGAGTCTATCCAAAAGATTTCCTAGCGATTCTACAGGAACTTACGATGAAGGAAGACTAACTTCTAACGAAGAAGGATATATGGTGATCCCGGTTCCAAAATGCAATGGAGTACTGGCTGGAAGATCCTCCATAATCTCTTATATAGCAATCAATCCAGGTGGGAGAGGTAGACCGTCAAGTCCGTAAAATACTTCTGGTGCCGAAGAAGGTGTAGACTCTGTAGCGACAGATGTTGGAGGGGTGACACCTTCCAAATCAGCCCTAGATGGAGCCAGTTTAGGAATAGAAGTGTTCACCATTACACTAGGATCAGTTCTAATGTCCTCTTCTGACTACGGAACTTCTTCTGTAGAGGCAGGAATACCAGAAATGGTTGGAGTAACTGGAGTCTCTGAGGATGTTGGAACACAAGTTCCAAGAAAACCCAGGGACTTTGATCCAGTTAAACAAGTATGCTTGGTCCGGAATAGTTTTGTTTCCGGAGTCAAAGATGGTTGACTCGTTAGTCTCTGCGAATGACGGGGTTTTGATTGACTTTATTCCACGATTGAGGATTACTTGATCAACTCAAAATAAAGGGGAAAAAGTGATTCCGAATTAAATGAATTTTAGACACTTTGACACAACTTGCTTTTTCAATTTTTAAGAGTCGAGAAAAAGCTAAAGATGACTCTAGTCACCTTTATTTTTATGAGCTGAATGACAAGTGCTCAGATCCACTTTTCCTTTAAGGAGTCTAAAAAGGAATGAAAGAGACTACTTAGGAAATCTAGATGAGGATTACCAAACCATCGCAAAACTACATATACGTTTTACGGTACGCAGTCAATCTTCCTGAATTTTTGTTTAGTGCTTTGCATCGATAGGGCGGCAGACACGGCTTCCTAAGGATAAAGGATATAGCCTATTGTGGTCTCCCAATATATACTCGATGGTACATGGGAGCACAAGTTCGTACTATCACTTGTCATCTCAAAGAGGAGGAATCACCCAACCTACGATGAAAGAAATAATTACCAGGCTTTACGACGCCGGAATACGTCTCTAGCCTATACTTCTAAATGTTGTGCGTTAAGTTCCAAAGTGTTTTTATGTTAATTGAATTTATTTTACAGTTGATCTTTCTTAAGAAGTTTGCCTTTAAGGTTCACTGCGTGATGTAGATATACAATTCCTAAAAATGCAATCTAAGATGATAAACATTCGTTTACTCTTATTTTTGCAATGAAAATCCTAGCTACTAAGGAAAGAGAAGCGAGATTATTTCAACATAGAGCAGAGAGCACACACTAGATGCACCATCCTAAATCAAAATCAACAAGCAGTCTAAATGCAAATGCACATGCATGTATTTGTTTTCTGCTTTCTTAATGTGTGAATGAAAAAAAAGAATGCTAACTACAAATCTGAATTATCTTTTCTTTCAAAACGATAGTACTAACGATTTTCTCTTCAAAATACGAAAGGAAGACAAGGACGACACTTTGCGATTTTGAATTGAAAACTGCTTTTGACACTTGGAATAGTATTAATTCAAATCAAATACAAGAGTAACAGTGTAATCGACCATCAAGAAGAGTAGGATTATTTTCATTGACTGAAAACGACACTTGCGACACTTCCAAATCAAAAGACGACAGTTCGATTAAGCTACTTCTTTATAAAGGAGAACTGTAAATGGTGAAAAATACATAAAAACATTTACAATTATTTGTACAATGGAGGCTGAATAATGCAAAGAAAGGGAGTTTCCACAGTGGTATACTGATCACAGACAGCAAAACTCTTAAATAAAGCTGAAGAGAGTGAAGAAAAAACCAAAATCTGGAGGTAGAAACAGTCTTACCTGATCATCGCACCTATAACACAGGGAAACAGGGATGCATCCCACCTACTACACATGGGAGGTGCAATGCATCTAGATTGCCAAGAGGAGAAGGTGTGATGGTCGGGAATGGACAAATGGTAGGGACAAAAATGCGAGGTGGAAGATCATGGAATCTTCCAGAAGCTTCCCCTCTGACACTTGCCTCTCTATTTTCGACCAGGGATGCGTTCATCATTCTCCAAGTGGAAGCAGGAACTATCAGAGAGATGACACTAATCAAGATCTCAGAAGATGACTCACCTCTCTGTAATCATCTATATATGGATCCCTCATCACAGAGATCCAAAGGCTGGAATTTTGTATCTTATAGAGAAGTGTTGTTGGTTTTCTGGTGTACATTCATAGTGTTGGGTGATCTAACCTTTGCTTGAGGTGAAGAATGGCTTCTTAGCTAGAGGATGATGCTGGGTTAGAGCACATGGTTGTGATCCTCTTGCTACTTTTCATCTTAATAAAGCTATTCTTGTTTCCTTCCATATTCTTGTGTACTTGTTTATATATGCACTTATATGGTTAATACACATCTGATCCTGTATTATTTATGAATTTAGATCCTTTTTTCTTCGATAGTAGTATGTTGCTGTGATTCCACAGGTTCTTTTGAAGTCAGGCAGACAAAGAAGAAGCGGCGAAGCTGTATCAAGAAGGAGAGGAAATCAAGCGCAAGACTCAGGTTGGTCTTCTTGGTTCCCCTCTTGTCTATTTTCATAAAAGAAAACAATAGTAGACTTTGATTGTTTGTTTCTAAG
>APFE030108311.1:80339-111489 GCA_000404065.3 Pinus taeda
ATTATTGGTGATTCCTCTCACGCCTGTTAACAACTTACATCATTGGCTGGTAATCAGGCGATGTCTTTCCATGTTCGACTCCAGAACATTTTTCACATGGATCGAATTGTACTCCGAGTGAAGATTGAACGAGTTTTTGAAGACCCCAGATCTAGTTTCATCCATCTGGGCTGCGATATATTCAGGAATATAAAAACATCAAGTGTACATCATTGTCGAACAGATGATCATCCAAATCAAAGGATGATGTTTCCATATCATCAATCTGTCACACAGACGATTTTTTGTCCTATGTACATGAAAATGAATTTATAAAGCTGAGCATGGGAATGCCCGCCTCAGCTAGATCATGAAAAAAATGTTGTCAAAATAATGTATTGTACTGTATCTTATTACAGGTCACCTCCGAGCTCGGAAAAACTTCAGATCCTCATAGTAAAGCATTTCACCCGGCATCAGAAAGATTAACGACCTCATGCTTTAGGGGGCAACTGTTATAGACATTTTTTGGCACTTCAACCCCAATCATAAATGTCCATAAACTAAGGGCTCCTAAGTCCCTAAAAGTGTTGCTTCACTGCCCAAAGGGACAAGGTCAACTGATTACATCATCTCCCAGAAGTTCTCCACTGAAAACTGCTCATAAATGGTCAAACCTCGACCATACTGAAAGCTCAATGTAGAGGGTGCGATGCATATCACCTTCCCAGTGTACAAGGTGTGATGCATACTTATTTTCTCCTCTGTAGGGTGCGATGGTCGGGAATGGACAAATGGCAGGGACAAAAATGCGAGGTGGAAGATCATGGAATGTTCCAAAAGCTTCCCCTCTAACACTTGCCTCTCTATTTTTGGTCAGGGATGAGTTCATCATTCTCCAAGTGGAAGTGGAAGCAAGAACTATCAGAGAGAAGACACTAATCAAGATCCCAGAAGATGACTCACCTCTCTATAATCATCTATATATGGATCCCTCATCACAGAGATCCAGAGGGTGGAATTTTGTATCTTATAGAGAAGTGTTGCTGGTTTTCTGGTGTACATTCATAGTGTTGGGTGATCTAACCTTTGCTTTAGGTGAAGAAGGGATTCTTAGCTGGAGGATGATGTTGGGTCAGAGCACATGGTTGTGATCCTCTTGCTACTTTTCATCTTAATAAAGCTATTCTTATTTCCTTCCATATTCTTGTGTACTTGTTTATATATGCATTTATATGGTTAATACACATCTGATCTTGTATTATTTATGAATTTAGATCCTTGTTTCTTCGATAGTAGTATGTTGTTGTGATTCCATTGGTTCTTTTGAAGCTGGGAAGACAAAGAAGAAGCGGTGAAGCTGTATCAAGAAGGAGAGGAAATCAAGCGCAAGACTCAGGTTGGTCTTCTTGGTTCCCCTCTTGTCTATTTTCATAAAAGAAAACAATAGTAGACTTTGATTGTTTGTTTCTAAGATAGCCACCCATCTTAGTGGGAATAGCAGCATCCAAGTGGACACTATTCTCGAATAACAATACCATCAAAGCACAAGGATCTACAATCATAAACAATATAGGACCAGATATATATTGACCATACAAATGCATATATCAACTCAAACACACAAGAATGTGGAGGAAAACTCAAATAGCTTTATTGATAGAAAGAGTAGAAGAGAGGATTACAACCCATTGATCTAACCTAGCGTCATCCTCCCAGCATGAAAGCCCTTCTTCACCTCATGAAAATCTTAGATCACCCAACACTATGATGTTCCACAAAGAAACCAACAACACTTCTTTACAAAATACAAGATTCCAGCCTTTGGATCTCTGAGATGAGGGATCCATATAGATGTTTACGGGTGGGTGAGTCAGCTTCTAGGATTTTTATTAGTGTCATTCCTCTAATAGTTCTCAATTCCACTTGGAGATTTCATGATCTCTTACTCATCCCTGGACGAATTCATAGAGGCAAGTGTCACAGGAGAAGTTTCTGGAAGATTCCATGATCATCCACCTTGCAAACTATCTCTACCATTTGTCCACTCTCACCCATCGCACACTACAGAAGGGCTTTTCAGTATGCATCACACTTTTTGCATGTGGCAGGTGAGATGCATCACACCCTTAGCACTGAGCAATCTGTATGGTCCAGTTTTGACCAGTTCTGAGCAATTTTTCATGGAGAACTTCTAGGAGATGATGTAATCAGCTGACCTTGTTCCTTTAGGGTGTGAAACAACACTTTTAGGGACTCATAAGCCCTTGGTTTATGGACATATGTGATTGGGGTTGCAATGCCCAAATATGTCTATAACAACTCTTCTGAGTGATTTGTTTCCCGCATGAAGGCAGGATTGTCATCGTTGACCAGCTTTCATTTCCCAATCCAAATGTGGCTCCTAGTCAACCATCTTCCCTAAATGGTCCTTTTGTACCAATGGTATCATCCCCACCGCGGGTTAATTATGTGGCAACCTGTTCCATACCTACATTCGCTGACGATTAATTTAGTGATATTGTACATCATGTACCGGGGGCATTGGAACCAGGTCTCTCCTTCATGACTTCTTATGAGTTGTGAAGGGTCTATGAGGATAGTTCTTTTACTGTGTCAACCTCGTGTAAAAATGAAACAGCTCCCCCGAGGATAGTTCTTTGTCTTGTGTCAACCTTGTTAAAAAATGAAACCAATGAATATGACCATAGTTCCTTGTCTTGTGTCAAGCTCGTTAAAAAATGAAACAAGGAATACGAGGATAGTTCTTTGTCTTGTGTCAACCTCATTAAAAAATGAAACCAAGGAATATGAGCATAGTTCCTTGTCTTGTGTCAAGTTCGTTAAAAAATGAAACAAGGAAACTAAGAAGAGTTTTTCGAGTCTTTGATTAGATCTCGTAAAATCCCAGTCGAGTCTTTCACTCGATCTCGTAAAAGAACCTTCATTCCATCCACCTGATAGCCATGAGTAGTCTACTTAGGTGAATGTAATGAAGCTTGGGGGCATGCACCTAGTGGTAAAGATAAGTTTCCCTGTATGTTATTTGAAGGGAATCACCCCATTCACCTTTGTCTATCTGGATGAAGCCAGGGAGGTGTTGGATAACCGTCCTGCTTCATCATAGCGACTTCCATCTAGTTACAGGAGACTCTCCCTTTCATCATGTCAGGGGCATGCAAACCATTTTTCAAGCATATTTTTTCGTTTCAAGCTTGTTTAAAAATGAAACAGAATCCAAGCATAGTTCCCTATGGTTCAAGCTTGTCTAAAAATTAACCCATTTCCATTTTAACCCTCGTGATTGCCATTTTCTCGGCCTCTTTTATCAGATAAGCCTTGGTATCATTCCATGACCACCATCTCTTTGGCCGATCATACGTTTTACTTGGTTGTTTTACCCTTTTTTGAGGAACAGTTTCAATGAGTGGTCTTATTAGCCAGCCTCTTCACATAAATTAACATGTTTTGAGAACTTCCAACATCACCGGAACCAGTTCCTACCCTAAACACCACTCGTTCCTCAAAATGGAGTTGTATTTAAACTCTTTTCAAACTCTCTAAATAAGAAAATATTGTCGAGCGCTTGTCTTTTCCAGCTCGTTAGAGTATTGGAAACGACATCCCTCTTGTATTATTTTATCCTTTTTCGGACCTAAGGGATTATTTTATGAAAAATAACTTTTGGAGTTTTCTTTTCATCCCTTTTCAAACTCTCTAAACATGAAAAATACTGAGTTATCTTTGTCATTAAACTCATTAAAATAATAGCGACAAACTTGTCCATCTAGACGAGACCGAGTTTCACCGTCGCTAGACTCGTTAAAACATCAAATAGCAATGGGTTTGCCCAAAGGGCGAATTATAGAACAAGTATATGTTATCCTCCTCAAGCTTGATAAAAATAAAGAGGTACTAGTCAGCAATGACCAGGGAAAAAGGGGAAAAATCTTTAAAATAAATGGTAGCAAGTCACTCTTGAACATGACACTTTCACTTCATCTTCGTGATCAAGTTGGGTTGGGTTATTCCATTTACTGGTCATCATACCATTGATCTATCATACCATCCATACTTTTGAGTTAAAGCTACCAATTCATCTCAGTGTCGCTGATATGTTCAAGAGAAGTCATCCAATTAAAGTCTCATCTATTGCAATACCACAAACCTTCATTTTCATGACCGCCATTCCTAAACCTTGTGTCATCAGTTTGTTTTCATCTCCAAATATCATTTACTTCGTTTCATGTTGTAGATGTGGGATACATCAAGGCCCTCCTACGACAAATCACTTCTTGTCAACATCAGTTCATCATCCAAGAATTTGACTTAGAAACACCCTTTCAGTGCTTTAAAGCTTGCATACATCAATGGCAAGTTTCTCTCTTCCGGCGACAGGTTTACATCAATGGGCTTCGACCGAAAGATTTTGCATGGTGTTCGACATAGAATCATCTATTCACACCACATGAAATGTATTTTAGTACCTTGAGGATCATTATCATTATCGGTGATCCCTCTCGCATATGTTAATAGCTCACATCATTGGATGGTAATCAGGCGATGTCTTTCCATGTTTTACCTTAGAACATCTCTTCACATGGTTTGACTTATACATCGAATGGAGATTGAACGAGTTTGAAGACCCCGGATCTAGTTTCATCCATCCAGGCTGCGATATATTTAGGGATACAAAAACATCAAATGTACAAAAGCTCTACACAGATGGTCATCCTAATCATGGATTATGACTCTATATCTATAGAATCACAAGTCTGTATCTGCAAACGACTATCTGATCTATGTACATGAAATGAGAATTTATATAGTTGAGCATGGAAATGCCTCCCTCAGCTAGTTCATGAAAATCATATTATCATGATGTATTGTATTGTAATTTATGCAGGTCATCTTCCAATTCGAAAATTTCGATCCTCGTGATAAAGCATTTCACCCGACATGAACATTTACAACCTCATGCTTTAGGGGACAACTGTTATAAGCATATTTGGGCACATCAACCCCAAACTCTTATGTCAATGATATTAGGTCTCATCAACCCCTAAAAGAGTTGTTTTATACCCTAAATAAACTTAGTCATCTGAATGCCTCATTCCCCAAAAGTTCCATCACAGAAATCATCCAAAAAGTGCCTAAACTGAACCATATCTGAAAGCCTTGTGTTAAGGTGAGATGAATCTTACCTGCTACACTGTCTAAGTGAGATGCATCGTAGTTTGGCCCTTTAGTAAGTGTGATGGGTAAGGTTGGACATAATTATGGGACAGTTTGTTGGTTGGTTGCTCATGGAATCTTCTAGAAACTTCTCCTGTGCCACTTGCCTCTCTAAATTCGCCCAAGGATGACCAAGGGAACTAGGAAACCATCTCCAATTCCCCTCTCTTGTGGAACTAATTTCAACAAATGGAATGGCATTCATCATCCCCATTTATGACTCACCCTCTTACAATCATCTATAAAAGGATATCCCATCCAAGAGATCAGAAGGCTGAATTGTTGTGAATTGTAAGAAAGTGCTGCTAGTTTTAGTATTGAGGACAGAGCATTGCATTACTTTTGGTGTGTTCTTGCTAATTCATGAGGTGAAGAAGGATTGAAGGTGGGAGGATGGTGTTGGATCAGACATCTGGGTTGTAATTCTCCTAATTATCAATAAATTTCTTCAATATTTTTCCCAATTGATTGTATTAACTGTAAATGCTTTCATATGTTCATTATATCTCTGATTCTATAATGTTTATGTTGTGATAGATCACGATGCTTTGACAGTTCTTTGTTGTTGCAGCTGTGCAGGTACTCTCCATGTGTGTTAAGTATGGGGAGGAGTTACGGGATCAATCAAAATAGAGGTAGATCAAGCGAGGATCAAGCGAAAGTTCCAGATTGGTCCTCTACAATCTTTATCTTATCTATCACTCATGGGAAAGATCATTGAATTGCTTTAAACTGTTGTTTCTAAGTTAACTACCAAACCTAGAGGGTTAGTCGTTCGACAAGACACTAATTTTCCCAGAAACAACAAGTACAAGAGAAGCCACCAATAATGACAATGGCCCTCAAGGTACAACAGTACAATCTATGAATGTGATAATGACGATGAAGTCAAACACGCGTGGAATCACCCGATCAAAAGCCAATGATGAATACATGTCGTCATATGCAAAGAACTTACCATTAAGGCATGCCAACTCTAAGGTACTAAAAGGGAGTTTCTAAGTCATCTTCCTGGAAAATGAGCTGAAGTCAACAAGAAGTGACCCGTCAAAGGAGGGAAATGATGAATCCCCCATCATCGACATGAAACGAGGAATAAAGTGGAATAATTTTCAAGATTGCAACAATGACTCAAACAGTGTATAGGTAAATAATTACATATTGGACTTCTCTTGAACATTGGCGACACAACTTCAGAGTGTGGCAGCATCTGACTCAACATAGGACTAAAGGTCATGATGACAAATTGGAATAGTCAATTGAGAGGCAGAATGGATCACCCAAACCTGGGAGGACAAGTGATTGAGTGAGGATATCCCAAAACCGACACGAGAGCAGAAGAGTGGCATGTTCAAGAGCGACATGTTGCTGATACAAATGATGTTTCATCTTCATTTTTCCCTGCTAGTGAGTACCCCAATTATTTTTATCACAAGATTGAAGGGGATAACATATGCTCGTCATGTAAGTTCATTCTTGGAATGAATCCATCCTAGTAAGTTTTACGAGCCCTGGGAAGGAGAAGCTCAGTCTCATCACAGTGATGAGTCTTTCCTTGTAAATTTTTAATGAGTCTGAAGTAAGAATAACTCAGTATCTTTTTCATATTTATAGATTTTGAAGAAGAGATGACAAAGAAAACTCCATCATGTCCCTTTTTGTAATTTGTCTCTCGAATCCGAAAAGGTATAAAATGTTATCCGAGAGAACCTTTTGACCATGTCAAGCAAGGTGTACCTTTTTCGTAAATAGTCAATTCCAGCTCAAAAAAGGGATAAATTTATACTGAGGTGATGTCAATTCATTTACTTTAACGAGTTCAAAATGACAAGTACTCGGCAATATTTTCAATTTTCGAGAGTCAAAAAAAAGCTCAAAGATGACTCCAAGGGGGTTCCTTTTTCATTTATTTAATGAGTTTGAAAAAGAGATAAAATAAAACTCACAAGAATCAGTCAATAATGATCATTGTTCACTTGAAGGTACCTGTAACTGCACAAAGAAACACACCCATCACTGATATCGAGAAAAAAAATAAAATATTGGCAAAAATGACTTGCAAAACTTATAAATAACCAAAATTAATTTTATTTTTTACCATTTTACCATAGTAAGCTTCGAAAGTGCATTTGTGCCCTAATTCTCTCGATTTTCAAGTGGTCGTTACGGGAGATCCAGAGGGCCATTTCATGAATCGTTTACAACATGTAAGAGGCCCATCCCTACTCTTGCATTTTATCACCTTTTTATGCATTTTAGACAATAAATTATCTACTATAAGGAGGATTTTTAATTTTTAAGGCATCAACTATCATCATGGGTATGGTCATCGAACCTATGATGATCGTGCTCAAACCCAAAGGCTCATGCAATGACATCACTATGTTTGTAAAAATAAGTGTGATTGCATCGAGGCAGATTTTTTGGAAGGAAAATCCTCTTTTCAAGCAAAAAAAAATTATTTTCATCCATGAAAAAAGCATTAATTGGTGTTAAATGATATTTTGCATGAGATCATGGTCTTGGAATGGAACGAAAGAGGCCATGAGGCCAAATACCACCAATAAGCTCACAATCCTAAATGCATAAATGCACTAAGGAATTGTGGGTTGCTAAATTTCTTCAGGACCACAGGGTTAAGGGCCTAGATGGAATTACTGCCTTACTTTATCAGTGTTTGGGATGTAGATCGAGAGATCTTCATCATAAAAGGCCAGGAACTAAAACTTGAGGAGATAGATATCTACTTCATCACAGGATTGTCCTGACGAGGGGAAGCAATCCAACTCTTTGGGTCTCACCAAGGAGGTGAAAGTACAAGGACTCTAGTCTAGAAGAATTGTCCAAGTGCCGAAATGACCAATGGACGGAAGGTGAAGATAGAAAAAATCACCAACAACCTTATCTTGAGAACAATATTGTTCACTATGGCACGTGTATCCATCACACAAGCCTTGCATGAGGCTTCAAATCCCAGTTCCAGTATGCTATTGCATGTTTGACTCCCACCATATTTAACTGGTGTGGAGGCCTTCTGAAAAATATGAAAAGGAAACTAACCAAAGGGAAGCATGGACACCTTAAGCAATTTGGGTTCAGTTCGATACTGGTGACCTTATTTTTAGAGCGAGTGCCCTTATTCTGGTATTAGTGGGCAGAGGTACCAGATCCTACCCCCGAGATCTGAGACTAGTGAAATGGAGTCAACTCATGCCTCGAGGAGGAACGAGTCAACATATGCATTACCCACCACAATTTTTTGTTTGGATAAAATGCCAACTACTCATTGTTGATGATGATGCTTATGCTAGCATGGATTTCAGGTGGGATCCAGATCTACCTCTACCACCAGGAGAACAGTGGACCGATGCAGGTAAAAACTTGTTTTTTGGATTTTTTCCAAGTTTTATGATTTTCTGTAAGAGTGTAAAATGAGACTCAATTTGTGATAAATGTGCAGATGTGGGACCAGATAGACCATCAAGCATGTCGCCAATAGCACGATGATTTTCTCATCAGATAGTGGGCATGTACTATGAAGAAGGCGAAGATCCCTTAGCTGAGATGGAGTGCAACCTGGAGGCGATAACTCAAGGAGTCCCAGAGTATGCCACTATTGATGAGGTTCCACTGCATTGGCAAAGACACACGGTGGTAGTATCTGCGAGACTGTGTCGGTTTTTAAGCCGATTGATTAGGGCGGTCTCATGCTATTTTCTACTTATGTGTCCATACTATAATCAATTTTATAAATGACGCAAATGCCTATCAAGAACAAAATTTTCTAATGCATCCATTAATGAATTTAAATAATGTGGAATATGTTGATATGTGATGAAATCAAAATTTCTTTCCAGTAATCTAACATGTAGATACATATGCAATATTTGTGGATTTCTTACTTCATAATGATTGTTTAACTGTAACACAAACACAACGAGTTGTGAATCCAACTTGACAACTAAATCCCTAATGCCAAGAGCAATTGCTTTTGACAAGAGTTCAATGACTACACTGTATTCAGCAATATTATTGGTTGTTTGACCAAGCCATATACCTTGTAAGTTAGTCATCTCGCCACTAGGGTCATAGAGTACCCATGTTGCGTAAGACAGGTTCTATGTGCTACAACAAGCACCATCAGCAAAACCAACGTAATGGCTTGAAGACATTTGAAAATTGAGTGAAACACGAGGTAATAAGAAAAACACATGTCTACAAAGCAAGCAAACACACCAAAACTCAAAAACGCACACTAAAGTACAAAATTCATTACACGAATTTCATGCATAATACTTCATCAAATACAACCCATTACAGGGTTGTGATAATGCAGTTCCCTCATAACCAAATAGCTCATAGGCACCTTTTTGTAAGACACACTTAACAATGTAGGGCCCATGCCACATGGGTTTGAACTTTCCTGCTCCCAATTTATTGTTGGCTTGATCATAAAGAAAGACCAAGTCACCTTCAGCAAAAGTGTAGGGAGAAACGATTTGGTCAAAATGATCTTTGACACGTTTCTTTTGAGCTTCAATGACCATTGTAGCAATGCAACGAGTCTCGTCAAGCCTCTCAAGATACAGTAGTCATTCCTCTTCAGGTGAGGTATCTAGAAGAAGTTCAATAGCTAATTTGAGTGAAAGGATTTCAAATTTTGATTGGAAGAGTTGCCTCTAAACCATACACCAGTTAGAATGGAGTGAATCCAATGGTCGTCTTAGCGGAAGTTTTGTAAGCCCAGAGAGTTAAGACTAGCATCAAATTCCAATCCTTTTTGTGCTTACCAGTGGTACACTGAAGCATAGTAATCAAAACTTTATTAATTGCCTCAACTTGGCCACTGGTCTGTGGATAATAAGGAGTTGAGCTATCATGACGAAGGCCCAACTGAGCGCTCAGCTCTGCCATCATGTGCTGACGAAAATGTGATCCATGGTCAGTCATAATGGCTTGAGGAACACCAAAACGTGTTATGACATGGTTAAAATGGAATTGAGCAACAGTAATACAATCAACATTATATGTAGGCATCGCCTCGGCCTATTTAGTAAAATAGTCAATGGCGACGATTATATAACCATGCCCCCCGGTCAAGTGATGGTTACATGTCATGAAATCAATGCCCCATTTAGCGAATGGGCCAACGGTAACTACTGGGTGTAAGGATGTGGGTGGGGCGCACTGCTTGCGGTTGAAAATCTTGCATTTTTGGACAGCCATAGTACAGTCTTTAAAGATACAAGGCCATAAATAACTGGTGCAGAGGATTTTCTGAGCAGTGGCATATCCTAAAATATGACCACCACAGGCACGAGAGTGGTAATAATTTAAAACGTGTTCAGCCTCTTCTAGGGTGAGACCCTTGCGAAAAACAGAGTCCACACTGACTTGATACAATGTATCAACAAGGATCCAATAGGGTTGGGATTGATGTTGAATGTAGCCTCGGTCAGATCGAGACAACTCATATTGGAAGGTTTGGGTTTGAAGATAAATGATAATATCTCCATACCATGGGTCGAGAGTGCTTATTAGAAATAGAGTTTCATATGGAATTTGCTCAGTGAAATCCGTAAAAGTGCTTGCAGATGGAAAGGCACATATTAACTCAGAAAAACAAGTGATTTATTTTATTTGGCAGCAATAAACTCCAAATCAAACTCTTGTAGGATAGCGATCCATTTGGAGTATTTCCCCCCAGTAACTGATGAGTTAGTATATAGGTCACGGGGTTGCAATCGGAAATCACTGTGGTTTTCTGTAAAAGGATATAGTGTCGAAATATTTGGATAGCATGGACTGTTGCCAAGGCAAGCTTCTCGACATGGGCATATCGAGACTCAATATCGAGAATATTTCGGCTTAAATAATAAACCACATGCTCATTTCCATCATCGTTGTCCTGAACTAACACCAGAGCAATAGTAGTATCAGTTGCAACCAAATATAGGAAGTAATCTTGTCGATAATCGCGGGGATGCAGTAAAGGAGCACTGATAAGCATGTCTTTCAAATCATCGAAGGATTTCTGGGCAACTTCATCCCAAATGAAAGGGATCCCCTTCTTAAGTAAGCGAGTAAAACCTTTAGTGAGTTTGGCGTAATTTGGGACGAATCAACAGAGAAAGTTAGCCTTTCCCTACAGGCTCTACAATTGCAACAATGAGGTGGTGGTGGGGGTGGTAAGTTGACAATGGCCTCAACTTTTAAAGGATCGATTCAGATACCTTCGCGAGACACTAAAAAACCCAAGAGTCGGCTAGACTCAACGCAAAACACACACTTGTGTGGATTGAGACGAATGTTATAATGCTAACATCGCAAGAATATGGATCTTAAATGATTCGGAAAGTCACGACACTTAGCAGAATGATATGGTAAGTCGTCAAGGTAAGGTTGAACAATGTCTCGAATGTCATGAAATGCATAAGACATTGCTCGTTGGAAGGTAGTGTCAACCTTCTTTAAACCGAAAGAAAGTTTTTAATAAGAAAAAGTGCCCCAGGGACATATATAAGGTTGTTTTATGTTGATCAGCAGGTGAAATGTTGATTTGGTTGTAACCAGAAAAACCATCCATGAATGATAAAATCTGACTCCCAGTGCACTTGTTGATAATCTAATTGATAAAAGGAGTGGGATAATTGTCTTTGGGACATGTGCGATTGATATCATAGTAATGAACACAGACACGGATTGTGCCCTACCTTTTAGCAACAGGGACAATTTTCGACACCCAATATGTCAATGGGATAGGATAAATAAAACCTTCTTTTAAAAGTTTCTCCACTTCTGCTTTAATAATAGTAGCCTTTCGAGGATGCATGGGGTGAAGCTGTTGGTGAACAGGATTGGCACCAGGATAAGTCGAAATCTCATGCATCACTATTTCTAGATCAATACCAGGCATTTCCTCGTATGACCATGAGAAGATGTCTCAAAATTCTTTAAAAATTTGAGTGTAAACCCTGATCTCATCAGGAGAACAAGAAACCTCAATATGAATTTTCTCAACAATCCAAGGTTTAATGGAAATGTCAAGAGGCATAGTAGTAGTGATGTTCCCCATATTACCCTCCGACAAGACTTCATGCACCAGGATAGGTGTTTGAAATGGAGGCGTGGGACAATGAGAAATAAACACTTCAAGATAGGAAGGCATCTCGCCGAGACTGGGAAGAAATGAACAATGATGGAGATCGTTCCATGGAGTTTTGTCCAGAGACATGACCTCAATGATACTCTAGTCGGTGGAGAATTTCTCGTTCAAAGGATCCAGAGAATCCTAATAACCAAGCCAATGAGATGGCACATAAGTGTCTAGGTTCATACTGAAAACAGTATGACTTTCTGAAGGGGCCATTGAAGCTAAGACGATTTCTTGATAATTTTTCTCCAGTGGACTTAAAGGCATAGAATTGCCAAATGAATCAATTTGATCTACGGTAGGGATAATCCAAAGATCCATAGAAACTGAGATCATATTGATTGAATTAACATGTGGAGGCGGGAGAGTAAAAGTACCCATTATTGGGCGAGTATTCTCCGCGTGATTTGCCCACCCAAAATCCCCGATAGTTGTTGGATCTATCGCATGTGGATCAATAGTGGTGATGTGATGTGTTATTTGATTGATCGGGGTGTCCGTCAGATCTGACGAAGGAAAATCTATGGTGGAGATTGAGCCTAATAAAGGTAAGCTTTGAATTTCACGCCAAGGCTATGGAAAGCAGAATTTGTTTCTTCCCGCGTGTTTGTGTTTAAGTCGCTTTATCCAAAGTTAAGTGTATGTTTTTGGTTAAGTCTGCTTTATTCAAAGTTATGTGCAGGTTTGGTTACCACACGAGGCTTAAGGAGCTCAAGTCAAAATTTGGAAAGTTTCCCCATAGCTCAGAACCTCAACATTTGCATTATAGTCTTTGAAGTTTATAGAAATAGAGTTGTAAAAGTAGTTTTGGGGACTGCGCTCCCATTTTGTGCACTACTTTGATTTAACCCTCATCTGATTGTACAAGGAACCATCTTCCTTTTCCCTTTTTTTTCTTTTTTTTTGCAATGTATAAAAAGTAACTGGTTGTGTTAAAAGAAAGGTACCCATTATAGGAAAGTCTTTAAAGAGACCTAACCCCACACTCTCATAAGGAATTTTAGCATTTCCCACGTGGGGACATTGTCATTCAATGAACCAGAAGAGAAGAAAGACAGTTGATTAATGGTGACAATTTTTCCTTCATGAGGAAAACAAAGCACCCAGAACAAAGAACAAACCACACAAAACATAGTGTGGGTCCAGCTTCACCCGAGAAGAAGGTTGTAGTTGATATTTGCATCTACAACTTCTACTTCTAATTCAATGGTCTTTCCTTCTAATGTGATCGGCAAGTTCGTGAGAATATTGTATGGACATGAGCCTCTGCCATCAAATACCTCCAAGGTGTTTAGGGACTGGTTAAGAGAAGGAGAGCCAATGGCCTTCCAACATGAAACAAACATGATGCAGGTAGAAGCATCTTGATCAATAACAATCTGATGGATCGTTTTTCCTTTAATGAGAACTTCTATCAGAAAGTAATCTGATGAGGAAGATGAGGCACGTGGTTTTCAAGATCAAAGGTAATCAGACTTGAATCAGCAGGACCAATATCACCTATAGCAGACAATAGTGACTTCTGCTGCGTTGGACAGGTTTGAAGAACCTCGAAGGAAGACATCACCGAAGGTGCCTGAGCTAAATATTCAACAATATTGTAGTGTTGTGCAGCTCTAGCATTCAGATTATAAGATGATTTCTGGAGAAAACCCTTGGGGGGTGATCGTATTACACACTCACTGTTAGTGTGCTCAATAAGGAGTGGATCAAAACTGGATGGAGTAGAAGTAGAAGGGATATCGGTGACTTCTTTCTCCACCGTCTGCTTATGTGTGGTTTGATATTACTTTGTTCGAGTAGCAAGCGAAATAGGTGATGAAATTTGCATCATGAAAACATGGGAACCAGAAGAGGCAGAGGAATGCAGTTGATCTACCAACTGTGTCTGCTAAGATGGAAAAGGCTCTTTTAAGACAGCCAGAGTCCCTTTCAACAAGCAATTAACTTCAGAGTGTCGAGGACAATCCTTGGTGTAATGATCTTCCTCACAGATAAGGCAAGGATATTTCGGCTTTGGATTTACCTTTGCCCTTTTTCTTACCTTTAGAGGCCTTATCTGTTGCACTAGATTGAACATCATGTACCTCAGAGGTTTTACCAGGACTGGATGAATTCTTTGAAGGATTATTCGAACTAGTGCTTGAAATAGATTTTTGCTTTGAAGAAGATTTCATGGAAGTCTGAGACACGAAACCAATCACACCATCCACAGGTGGTACATCAGGGGAATTTGATGTTGTTAGACCCGAAGATGGTCTCGAAGCATCAAGAAACATCTCATACAATGTGCTAGATTGCGAATAGACTAAGTCTAGATACTGGGTACAGGCGATAGCTTGCTCCTAAGTAACACATCCAACGATAGCTATATCCTTAGCAATCTTGTTAGCTAATTATTTCGTGAACCATTCAGTCAACAACTCATCAGCAATCTCGAATTTGATGAGGCAACACTGACGTCTCCATTCATGGATATGATCGAAAATGTGGGTCGCGGTGTCTAGCTTAAGGGATGTGAGAAAATGAGTGTCAGTTTCATACCGAACCAACAATTGGAAGTGGGTAAGGAAGGCCATAGCCAGAGAGTTGAAGTCAGCATAGGTACCTCAACGCAACTCGATATACCATTTTGCAGCAACACCTTTGAGGGTTCTTTGAAAGAGGTGACGATGGATGGAATCATCAACATACAAATTGGAGGAGCACCATAGGTGATATTTCATCACATGGGCTTGCAGATCCTCTTTATACTTTCCCTCAAATTTGGGACAATCGCTTGGAATTGGAAGCCAGAAAGGCGAATGAAGAATGGGATCATTCGTGAGCCTCAAGACATCGGGCAACTCCAATGTAACCAAGAAAGGAAATTGTGTGTTAAGTGGCATATAAGGCTTTTAAGGAGACCCAAACTGTGGGTTCCAACCTTGCTAATAACGATTTTTCCCCCACATTGGAGGATTTTGTCCATACAGGGCCTGATTTTGTCCCCACTGAGGGTTACCTTGACCATAAGGTGGATTTGGTCCAGGGTAGGTTTGATATTGACCCATAATAGGCTGCTGATAAGCATTGTATGTGGAATATGTGTTATAAGGTTGTTGAACCTGTTGATCTTGGACATAAGGAGATTGACCCTGCTGCTATAGGGGTTGACCTTGTGTTTGCAAGGGCTGATCTTATGGATACGCATATAAAGCTTGGTCCTAGGAAGGTTGACCTTGTTGCTACAAAGGTTGACTTTGTTGTTGTAAAGGTTGACCTTGTTGCTGCAAAGGTTGGCCTTGCGAGTACAAAGGTTGAGTAGATTGTTGAACAAACTAAGTTTGCGACTGCAAAGGCTATTAAGGTTGTGGAAAAGGTTGCCACTGCTACTATAAAGGTTTCCCTTATTGTTGCAATGTTTTTCCTTGCTTCTACAAAGGTTACCCTTGCTGCTACAAGTTGAACTTACGGCTGCAAAGGTTGTCCTTGCTGCTGCAAGGGCTATTGGACAGTTCTTTGGGATATACCCTGTGGGTATTGATAATTCCCAAATTGAATCTGACCATATCCACCAGGAATAATGGATTGATTGGGCTAGACATAAGCTCCTTCTTGAGGAATGTAAGACGGATTAACCAAGGCTTGTGAACCATACGGGACATAAGCCTATTGGAGTGGAATCTGAGCCATATAAGGTTGTTGATAATGGATGTTTCCTGACCAGGATTGACCAACAGGGTTAGGAATACTACCATAATAAGGTTGATTCACTCCAACCATGTGAGTTTCTAATCCACTCACATTGGTTTCACCTAACATAAGAGGAGTATTTGGATCTTGCCCCCTGGGTGGTGGCACATTCTGTCCACTTGACGGAGAGGTAGAAGAACTAATTGAAACCTGACCTGAAACAGTCAGTTGTACCGGAAGGGTCGGTTCAAAGGACAAGACCGACTGTGATGGAATCGCAGGTTGAACAGGAACTGAGGTGACATAAGTTTGTACAGAAGTTTGAGAGTTCTTGTTCAGAATGAACTGGTCGGATGTAGGCATAGAATTTGAAGACCAAATGGGGTTTTGATACAATGACAAAGCACTAGGAGCACCTAAAACTAACTGAGCTAAGGTTTTATAACCAGGTGGAAAAATGGGTCCACTAGTTTTAGGAAAGGTGAGAGATGGGACTCCTCCTGTATAATGAAAGCATTCTGGAGAAAATTCATATCCTTGCTCATCATCGACATGAGGAGTATGGGTAGTGGAAACTTCTGAATGACTCGGAGAAGAGGATGGGATTTCACCTTCTAACTCCATAGATGGAAAAATTTGGTCATGAGGAACTCGAGATGTACGAGGAGATAACTCCAAAGGAATACCAGGCTGATCATGAGGACTGTAAGGACACTGAGGAGATATCACAACAGAATCGAATAATGGATTCAATGAATAGATAACAAGCCTCTACGGACTCTCAGGAGTCTGCAGACTCTCATCGATCTAAATAGGATTTTTAGGGGTATCAGGATCAGATTCTTGAGGTGACTAGGAATCCGATGGAGTTGGACAAGAAGATAGAGGTTGGATAATTGGAATAATCCCAAGTTCAAAACCTTGATCTTAAAGTGACTAAGGAAGCTCTGAATTAACTCCTTTGGAGGACCCTTCAGTATTAGACAATGAAGGGGAACTATGAGACAAACTCAATGGTTTAGCCATAATGAATTCCTCTCAAAAGAAGAAAAGGAAAGGAGATTCGGTGAGGACTTTTTAACAATATTGAAATTAACAAGTAATTACTCAATATTGGTCCAAGAATAAATTTCTTGGGTTCAACATGTTTATCGTGGACAGTTATTTCAGAAACAAAAACTTTGCCTTTTCATCTTTTAAGAGTCTAGAAAAGGATGAAAATATGACTCTAGTCACTTTCGATGGTTTAGCTAGCTTGACATGACAAGTTGCTTGATGATCTTTTCAAATTTAAAGAGTCAAAAAAGATCGAAATGACTACTCAGGAGAATCTACGTAAAAGGAGTACTAAGTAACCGTGAACTACAATATACACCTCAGCAAATAAATTTACCAAGGACTTGACGTACGTGCAGGCAATCTCCCTGAATGTTGTGTTCAGTGTATCACATTTACAGGGTGGCAGACTCAGCTTTCTATAGATAAATATTTGCAACCTATTGGGGTCTCCCTTTATATAAGTGATGGTACGAGGAGCACAAGTCCGTGCTAATGTTGTCTAATGTCGAAGCGAATGACAGTTGCTAAGTTTTATAGACTTCGGAACACGTCTCTAGCCTAGACCACTAAGCATGAACGTTAATTTTACAAATGCTCCTTAGATTAATTGATAGATTTTAAAGTTGATCTTAGAATTATGTTTTGATTTCAAGGCCTTCACGATGTTACCTGTTCCTAGAATTCAGCGAGATGATGAAATGAAATCCTTTAATTCGATGGAATTTATCTATGTGGGAAGAATATCACTAAAATCATTCATCAAACCAATGCAAAAGTGCATCCATTACAATATTCAAATGCTAAATGCAAAAACATGAAATCTAATATTTCATATCATAAGCAAATTCAATACCAAAACAACCCTTAAAGCAAAACTACCTTAATATATAATGATAATTTTTCTCTTTTTTCACTTAAATGCAATCAATATAATCTAGTTCAAAAGCAAAAGAGAATGCAAGAAAGCCAACGAACATGAAATTCTCTTTCACATTAATGATTTGAATGCAACAAAAAATTCTTCGAAAACTACGAAAAGATAAACACTTTCACTTTCACTTTTCGAAACACAAAACTCAAAGCAAACACTTCCTTTCGATTCAAATGAGACAATCAATTTGTAATCTATTATTTGTCAAATAGAACTTAAGCAACTTTCACAGTATCTACTCAATCCGACACTAATGAAAACAACTTAAGACACAAGAACCAAAAGTAATCCGCAAAGGATGTTCGAACACACAAAAAATTCTTTAACACAGGTAATTGATCTCTGATGAGAAGACCAACGAGCGGATGAAGGATGACTTAGAAGACCTAGAAACCCTAAAAGGCTAATAAAACTTCAAACATACTCAAACCAAGTTAAAAGGGGATTGCAATCAAACAATAAAAGAGTCAACTAAAATCATACTGGTAAATCACTGGGAGAAGGAAAAAAGAACTGAAAACAAGAAGACAAACCCTAGATATATTTAACTTCTGCAATCATCACACCTATTAAAAGAAAAGCAGTGATCATCACTACTGTAATTAACAAACCCAAGATATCATCGTGATTGTCAGGGCTAAAAATGTGATGGGCGAGAAAAACAAAGAAAAAAAACACAAAATCTTCAAGAACAACTCAAATCAACAACCTTCAAGCATCTACCAAAAAGTGAGACTAACTACAGACAAGTAATGAAGTCTAAGAATGAATGGTTGATCAAACTCGTCAAAAGACAAGGTGAATAATGAAAAGGAAAGGATCATAGGCTCCCCAGTCAAGTCGCCATTTTTTTGACAAGGTTAATCTTCTTTGCAGACAGAGACGATCCCTCTAGCCCAATGAGTGGGTCTAGCAACTGAAGTGACAATCAACTAGACATCTTCCTAGGTTATAATTGAAAAGAAGAACGAAAGAGATGGCCTACCTCATTCTAATGCTATTCTAATTTCCTTTGTCAAGGGTCTCGAACCACTTGTGTCACAGACTTGTTGCTGCTTCTATCAGTATTTATGTACCTACACAAGTGATCAAGAGACAACAAAGCATGCCAAAACCAATAGCAAATCCAATAACAACCTACTTAACTGATCAAGGAATGTCAAGCTAAATAATACATGAACATATATATTTTGGGAAGATGAACCAGTAGTTGTATATTATTAAGAAATAAAGGGAAACTTACAACCAAAGCCTTGATGATGAAAGGCTCTCCTTGAGTGGTAATCCAAGTCCAAGCCAAGATCTCTCCAAGCACTCCTTCTCCAAGTCTAATGAATAGCCTCTAGGCACAAGCTTAGCATAAGGGTTAAAATAGACATAGACCAACCATTTGGGAATGGGATAGGATGAATTTAGGCTGGGAAAGGGAGCTAGGGCTTCTCCAAATATAGGATTAGGCCCTCATCTCAAGGAGGTAGCTCATAGGGATAAGACAAAGAGGCCAAGTTGGGATAATTCGACCTCATCTATGCGAAATAACCTCCATCTTACCACTCTGGAAGTTTCTAGATCACAAAGCTTCTAATCTTCTTTGGGAAAATTACCTTTTTGGGATCATCACGGGTATGCAAGGGAACATAGATATGCCATTGCTGGTCAAGTATAGTGCAATAGGCATCCATCATCGTTTTAAGCCTCAAAAGATTGATGATCCTCATTTTAGGGTTTTAAGAGCTATTTCTTCAGGGAAAGCTCAAGGCAGTGTCCAAACAAAGTCTTAGGAGGGATCTGAGTTGTATACATGGATGATTATACTGTATAATGGTCATGTTTCGAGCACTTCTAGGTATGTCATAGGGAAGTGTAGGAGGTGTGACAAAATATTGTGTAACAGTATTCATCAGAGATTTGGTTAGATTGCATGGTGTTCCAAAGAAGATTGTGTCAGATATGGATACAAAGTTCACTTCCAAGTTCTGGAAGGATTTATTTACAGGTTTGGGCACGGATTTGGCCTTTAGTATAGCTTATCATCCACAGACATATGGATAGACAGAGAAGGTCAACAGGATATTGGATGACATGTTGAGGATGTATGCGATGCATCAAGGGTGAAAGTGGGAAGAGGATCTTTCCTTGGTTGAGTTTGCATACAACAATAGTTATCAGGAGTCATTCAGGATGAGTCCTTTCGAGGCATTGTATGGATAGAGTTGCAATACTCCTGTCAGTTGGAGTGATCCAATTAACAGGGTGTTGATTGGACCAGACATGTTGGCAAACATGGAACAGGAAATGCAAGTGATCAAGAAGAATCTAAAGGTAGAATAGGATAGGAATAAGAGATATGCATATAAGAACAGGTTTTTCAAGGGATTCCAGGTTGGGGAACAGGTGTACTTGTGCATCAAACTGAAGAAGAACTCCTTACGAATTGGATCATGTGCCAAGTTGGCACCATGATTTTGTGGACCCTTAAGTATTGTTAAGAGGATTGGGTCAGTAGCCTATCGACTTGCACTGCCTTCGACACTGAAAGTCCATGATGTTTTCCAGTTGTCATTGATTAAGAAGTATGTTAAAGATGTTGATCATGTGATTGACTGGTCTGTATTACAGGTGGAGCCAAATGGAGAATTCTAGTCGCAACCTCAGTGTATATTGCAGAAAAAGGTGCTCATGCTCTGAAACCAAGCAATCAAGCAAGTTAAATTACAGTGGAAGCACTTTGGGCCCGATGAACCTACATGGGAGATAGCAAATCAAATCTAGGCTATGTATCCTTCTTTGTTTGCCGATTGAGGAAAAGCATTTTTGGCATTGGTGTTTTGGTATGATGTTTTGGTATATGTCTTGGTATATGTTTGGTGATTTTGGTATATGTACATATGTATATGGATGTAAATACCGCCATGAGCTATGTTATAAATATCCAATAAGAATTATATGTGTCGTGTCATTATGTTTCTATGTTGTTATGTTGTCATGTTGGTTTGATTTTCAGCGGGGTGACCATTGTAAATATTGCATTGAGATAAGTTATAAAGCTCCATGGGCAGTATGTTTTCTTTTCAGCAGTTTTGTTGAGGTATAGGTGTGGTTGAAGATCGAGGATGGTGTCCCTCAAGGGGGAGGATTTTGTAACAACCCTCGTAAAATTCCATGTAATAAAAGTTAATAAAGGAAAAAAAATGACCACGGTTGATGGGACACTTATTCCAAGTTGAATGTTGGGAAATACATCCTAGTGTGGGTGTGCATTTGGTTATTAATGACTAAGGAAATTGGAAAAGGCAATGGCTAAGGATTTGGAAAGGAAAAATGGAATTTTTGGCACATTTATTTATGAAAATAATGGAAATTAGGAGAAAATGGAGGTGAAAGGTCATAGGTTGCATGTGAGGAGGGAAACAAAGGAAAAAAGGGAAAATGAAGAAAATAGAGGCCTCATTAATAAAAAGGCTTTTGAGGATCAATTTGTAACCTTTTGGCAATTCAGTTTTGGAGTTCTCTCATTTTTCTCTCTCACACTCTCACTCTTGGACACTTAGAGTTTTCTTGGAGAATTTTGGTATTGAATCAAGAAACGAAAAGAAGGCAAGAGGAAGCAAGGATCAAGCAGCTACAGAGGGATTCTTTGCAGGTATCGATTTGCATGTGTATTTTCCTTGCTACATTTGGCATGCATGGTGTTACATGTGGTTATTTTGTTGTTATGGCATGGGTTTTGCAGGCGTGACAGTGTTTTCAACCTAGCCTTGCCATTTTTGGATAACCATGATGTGATGGGGTTCTCATGTTTTCATTGGGCTGGATTGTCGGATGAATTCGAAGTTTAGTGAGGTGAACCTTTGAATGATATAGTATATGGCCTATTGATCCCTAAACCAGACTATGGATCATGATAAGGCCACTGGCCTAGTGACCCTTGAGCCAGACTATGGGTTGCGATAAACCCAGGATTGTGTTGCCTTGGTGGGCCTAGGAATCCTTGTCGGTGAATGGCAGGATATACGGTAAAGCCAAGAGGTGGTTTGATCTCCGTTGGGCCAAGTAATCCTAGGTTTTGGATATGCAATAAAGCCTTGAGAGTGGGTCTCGGTATAGGTCCTAGTGATCCTAGTTTGGATTGCAGTAAATCCTGAGAGACTAGGAGACAGGAAAATTCGTCACGGTGTAGGTGGAGAAATCCAATGGCATCCATGCTTATTTGGCCTAGTTATCAGTTGGAGATCACGGTAAAGCCTATTATGACAAGTTTATTGTGTTGGCCTAGTGATTTGGGATGGATTACAGTAAAGCCTGGTTTCTTTTAATGAGGGTGAGGTGGTTTAGCCTCGGTATGCCCTAGTTGGTTCTTTTGGTTTGAGTCCCACATTCATGCTTGGAATATGGCATGAGGGTGAATAGCTGAAGAGATATTTGGCTCAACCATTCTATGGTCAGGTGGAACATGGTAGTCCCATCCCGGGTTTGGATTTTGCATCATTAATGAAAGATTATTTTTCCTTATATTTCTATGAGTGTTATATTGATTTATATGTGGATCATATGATTGTGATATTCATTGGTATTTCTGTTGTTATTATGCTAGTTATATATGTGTTTTATGACAGTGGCTATGTATGGATCTCATCACGTTTTTACTTTTAAATGAATGGACAATGTATCTATGACCTAATAGATTACAATGCATCAAATGGTGTGAGGGATTAATGGTTCTTAGAGATTCTCAAATAAGTATGTGATCCCTATGCTGAATTTTGTTGTTTACACCTATAGATTACATGTTTGTGATATGTTTTGACGAAATGGCTATCATGGCTAGTAGGGGTCTGGTTAATGGCTTGTTTAGGTATTTGCTTTAGCATCATTGTTTCCCTGTTATTTTACTATCCTAAAGATGTCATGCCATTATGGGTAGTGACCTGGGCTCTGAGCGTGAAAAAGTGGCTTAAATCCCGAGGATGATGGCACAAAACTAGAAGAAATAGTCCCTGGACATTGGCATGCCTATAGCATGAGAGTGCTTAGAGCCTCTTGGACCCTAGAAAGCCTATTTCATGAGAGTGTCCATAGGTTAAGTGGTCAAAAACTTCATTGGGACCCAGGGGCAAGCTTCCTGAAGTGTTGAGATGGTTCTCAGGAGTCATGTAGCTGATGTGGAAGGTCTCTGTGTTGTGTTTCCATCGATCCCATTTCCTTAAGGTCTTATAGGAGGTTGAATCTAATCATAGTAGCCTCTCGTCGCGTGTTTACCCCGGTTAGCCAGTTACTTGGGTAGATGTGGGAGGAGGATGTTAAAAAAACCATGTCAAAATACAAAAGTGGTGAGGCAATATCACGTCCTTTTTGGGTGTTAAATTTGAAATTTTTCAATGATGGAATTAGAAACCAAATATAATGAATACGAAAAACCCTAAAGACCAACATATAAAATTTGCCAACCTTTCTTTTTTTTTAATGTTCATTTTCAAGTGTTTTTTAAATTTATCTAGTATTTATTTTATTTTATTTTGGAGTTAAATTACCAATTAATTAATTGACACCTTAACCATTTGATCCAGATTTAAACAGGAACACAATAAATTACAGAGATAACCATAAACGCATAGATGCAACGGAAATAATACTTCATTTCATAAATATAAAATACTGAAATATGCTTATAAACAGCGACGGAAATAAACTAGCTAGGGCGATGGTAGCTTATCTCTGAGAAGAGATGTGGCAGCTACATGCCTCTGAACTGTGTTACAATGAGGCTCGAAGGCCTATTTATTGTTAAGAAATATGGGAAAACCCTAAACATCCAAAAAACTAACCCTAGAAGATGAAACGCCAAACTGTGGACCCCGTTTGGGTAAATTGGTACATCAACTTCCCGGGCTCGTAACTTTGGCATACGATCTCCATTTAACGCATACAATATCTCATTAGAAAGATATATCCAAGAAATACAAGTTTGGGAAGAGAAACATCAATCCATGGCCCCGTGTTGCTCCTATTTTTCCCAAAAAACGTTGTTTAGGGCCTCAAAACGGCTCCGGAAGTTCAGGACCTGAGAAACTGCTAAAAATAGTAAATTGTGCCACAATTAAGGAAACTGAAAAGTTGAAAGAAACAATGGTGGGGGTCCAAGTGGACTTGGTGGGTGGCCACCAATATCCACCTGGATCATTCCTCCCCCTTAGGAAGTAATGGTCCCCATTGTGTTGAGTTCCTCCATGAGATGAGGAAACTTCTGTTGAACTTGGTCCCTGGTGAGATACTTGCCCTGGTGAAGGAGTTGGCCTGCTTTGACAACTCGATACAGTTGGATATTCTGCTGGCAAGTATGCTTGATCTGTGTGTCCATGATCTGATCAGTTGCAGCTTGTTCCATGCAATCTGGATTTAACTCTGTGGGTATGAGTTGTTCTACAATGTCGGATGTGTCTAGTAATGGTGGAAAGTATGGTCGAAGGCAGTCCACATTGAACACTGGGTGCATGCTAAGGAATGGGGGAATGTTGAGCTCAAACACAATGTCTCCCACAACCTTGGTAATGGTGTACATACCATATCAGAGTGGTTTGAGTTTTTGATAGGCTCTGGTAAGGCGTTCCTCTTGCAAATGCAACCGGACTTTGTCGCCCACCTGAAACTTATGTGGCACCCGATGTTGATCATGTCACTACTTGTAATTGGCATTTGATTTCTCCAGAATGTCATGGACCTACTGGTGAATATGTTGGATGTGCTCAATGAATTTGTTTTCCTTATCTATTTCGAACTGGACATGAGCCAAATCTGTGTGAGTAGTTTCAAATGGCATGGCCACATCAATGGGACATAGTGGTTGCAATCCCAAACCCACCTGAAAAGGGTTGTGGCTAGTCGAGCTGTGGAGAGCCCAGTTGTAGCTATGTTAAAGATGGGGGAGGCTCTCATCCCATGTGCATGGATTCTTTGAGTTGTACATGCGTAGAATGTGTATAATCATCCTGTTGACAACCTCTGTTTGGCCATCAGTTTGAGGATGGAAGGCTATGGAATTAGTGAGTTTGGTGTCCAGCATCGACCAAAGACTAGACCAAAATGTACTAAGGAACCTGTTGTCCTAATCTGAGATGATAGATTGTGGGATCCCAAAGTGTACCCACACCCGTTCAAAGAAGAGTTTAGTAGTGGCTTCTGCTATGATATTTGTCTTGCAGGCCACCATAATGGCCATCTTCAAGAACCTGTTGACGACCAAAAAAACACATTTGTTTCCATGCTTAGTGGAAGGAAGGCCTGACATGTAATCCATGGAGATGGATTCCTAACGTCGACTAAGGGTAGGTAGTGGGGTATAGAGGCCTTGCTTCTTGATGGTTGGTTTGGCAATGGCATAAGCAGTGCATTATCTGATGTACTTCCCGACATCCTATGAAAGATTTGGCCAATAGAAATACTTATGTAGTACTGCCACTGTTTTCTCGACCCCAAAATGCCCAGTAGCCTGACTGTAGTGTGATTCCCAAATCATCTTGGCACGCTCACTTGAAGGAACACAAAGTTGACCCAGGTGGCATAACAGGGCATCCTGGAGGTCAAAATCTAGAACATGTCGACCCTCCAAGAGTGTCTGATATGTGTGGTCGAATTATGGGTCGCTTTTGTAGAGAAGTGGCCAATCAGAAGTCTCGTGCCCACAATATTGGAGCACGGTGGTTAATGCCATGATCGATGGACGACCGAGGCAATCTACAACATTATTGGTGATGCCCTTCTTATACTTGATATTCAAATGGAACTATTACAGGTATGTGGAAAACTTTTGATGGTGATCATTGTGCAATTTCCCTTGGGTCTGTATGAACTGGAGGGGTCGGTGGTCTGTGTGGATGACCGTTTCCTTCCCCAAAATGTAATGTTTCCATTATCGGCAAGCCTGCACAATGGAATACATCTCTTTGTCGTAAGTGGGATACTTCCGGACTGTGTCTAAAAGTGTCTCATTGTGATCTGCCACTGAATGCTTGTGTTGAGTAAGGACTGCCCCAATAGCATAGTCAGAGGCATTTGTTTCAACCTCAAAGGGTTGTTGCAAGTCTGGCAATGCAAGCACTGGTGCTGAGCAGAGGCGATCTTTCAACTCTATGAATGCCTTCTATTGAGATTCAGACCAAAATAATTTTTCTTCCACTCCTCCCTTGGTGACTTGACTCAAGGGCCAAGTGATATGAGAAAATCCCAACATGAACCTGCGATAGAAGTTGGCAAGACCTAGAAAGCTGTGGAGCTCTATTAGAGTGGTTGGAGAGGGCCAATCCTGAATGACTTGGATCTTGGCTAGATCCACATGCACCCCCTGTTCATCAATAATGTATTCCAGATACTGAACCTGGGTCATGCCAAAAGTGCATTTCTCCAAATTGGCACATAACTTGTGTTGCCGCAGTGTTTGGAGAACCTGTCGAATGTGGTGGAGGTGCTCTTCCCAGCTCTGGCTAAAGATCAAGATGTCATCCAAGTGTACCACTACAATTGAGTTGGTGAATAGTCGCAAGATGTCATCCATTAGCCTCATGAAGGTTGTAGGAGCATTCGTAAATCCGAAAGGCATAACCAACCATTTGAAAAGGCCCTCCTTAGCTTTGAAGGCAGTCTTCCACACATTGGAGGGTTCGATTGGTACCTGGTGATATCCTGACTTCAAATCGATTTTGCTGAAATATTTTTCCCCCTTCAGTTGGTCTAGGAGGTCATCGATCCATGGAATCAGGTACCTAATACGGACAGTGATCTTGTTCAGTGCCCGATAGTCAATACAGAGTCTCCAAGTCCCATCCTTCTTCTGTACCAACATGATCGGGCTTCCAGAGGGCGATGAACTAAGATGGATGTGACCTTTCTATAGCAGCTCCTGAACTTGCCTCTTGATTTCATCATTCTCTAGAATGGAGCGCCAATAGATTGGTCCATTCGGTAGCAATGCACCTGGGGTCAAATCGATGGAGTGCTTGACCTGACAGTGTAGAGGAACCCCTACGAGGGAGGTGAAGATGTCCTCATATTCCTCCACGACCTTGTCCATCTATAGTTGTCATGCGGAGGGGCCCTGTCTGGAGGTCGTGGCCACAGTCTTCTTCTTTCCTTGAGGGTGTATCATTAGGAAAACAAATTTCCCAATTTTGGAAATGAGTTTACTGCATTGTTTTGCAGTAACCAAAGAGATGGTGGTAGGTGATGCTACCTCCGGTATCCTATACAACTTATTTCCCAAGGTAATAATAACAGCATGGGACCTTGATTCATACACATCATGTCACTTCCACAAGTATGGTTGTCCTAATAGTACATCACAAACTTCAAGGGGAGAAATGTCACACAATACCTCATCCGTGAAGGGCTTGATGTTGTATGCAAGGGAACACTGTTGGCTCACGCGAAGATCTCGTCCTTGGTGAAGTCACCCAATGGTGTATGGTTGTGGATGTGTTATGGTCGTTAAGCCCAACCGCTTCATGACCCCTGTCGAAATGAGGTTCTTTTGGCTCTCGCTGTTAACAATGAACTATAGTGGGGATTCCTTTATCCACATCTAGGAGTGGAAGAGACGCTCCTCCTCCTATGGATCTTCATGTTCCTCCTTCTAGATCTTCATGGTGGAAACGGTGGTGTTGGGCTCTGCATCGATAATCTGCTTCCCTTTCTCATTCCCCTTGTCAGGTTCTGACTCAGAGTTGGAACATGTATCTGATTCTGAAACTTTTAGCTCAGCCACCAATGATTGCTTGGCCCGACACTCACTTGTGTTGTGAGTGGAGCTCTTATGGAACTCACACCATTTTCCTGTGTCCTTTTTCGGCTTCGCAGCACTATTCTTTGCTTGCAACTTTGGCGGGTTGTCTTGGGCCGCCCCACCTTGGCATGGATATCGAACTTTGTGAAGCTTAATGGACGATTTCTCATCAGATTTTGAATTCAAAGCAATGATTGCTTGGTTGCCCCTTTGCTGAATTTGCTTCTTCTTCTTCTTCTTCCCTTTCTTCTTCTTCTTAGCCACTTGGTTACTAGTACCAACACTTTCACCAGGCGAAGAGGAAGAAGGGGAGGAAGAAACAAATGAGGAAGAAGGCAAAGGGTCAACTTTAGGATCAACTGGAGGTTGATTTTGTCCAGTTGGAGGTGTACTTGATTGCGGAGAAATCATGACATTTTGAACCAAAGAGGTTGAAAACAACCATAGTGGAAAGCCAATGGTAAATCCCGAAAGGGACAATGTAGCCATATATGGAGCACCAATATTTCCGAAAGAAGGAAAAGGACTAGGATTTCCATCAAAAGGAATTCCTTGATCGGTGGACTCTGGATTTTTCGCCATATGTTTCAACCTAAGATAAACTAAGGAATAGGGATGTTATTCGCGGTCAATTTATTTTAACGACACTTTGGACACAACTTTGATTTTTTCAATTTTAATGAGTCGAGAAAAAGCTAAAGATGACTTTAGTCTCCTTTGATTTTTAATAAGCCTAAAAAGACAAGTGCTCAAATGGAACTTTTCTTTTAGAGAGTCGAAAAGGAATGAAAGTGGCTACTCTGGAGAATCTAGACAAAAAGGTTTACCAGACCAATCGCAAAACTAAAATATACACCTTGGTGATAAAGTAAAGAGAAATTACCAAGGACTTTACGTACAGCAGTCAATCTTCCCGAATGTTGTGTTTAGTGCATTGCAATCGATAAGGCGGCAGACTCAGTTTCCTATGGATAAAGGATTTAAGCCTATTGTGGTATCCCAATATATACACGACGGTACAGGGAGCACAATTCTGTGCTATCACTTGTCGTATCAAAGAGGAGGAATCACCCAACCTTCAATGAAAATGATAGCTGCTAGGTTTAACGATGCTAGAATACGTCTCTAGCCTAGACGTCTAAATGTGTTGCGTTAATTCCAAAGCCTTGTTAAGTTAATTGAGGTTCATTTTAAGTTGATATTTCTTAAAAAAAATCCTTTGAAGGTTCACCACGTGATGTATGTTCGTAATTCCTAAAATGCAACTATCATGATAAACAAACTTTTGACTTAGTTTGAATGATGAAAACCTTAGCTACTAAAGGATAGAGCAATCAGATCTTTGACAAAGAGCAAAGAGCACATCTAATGCAATTTCCCTAGCTATTCCAATCAAGCATTCACAAACCAAAATAATAAAATGAAAATGCATGTATTTGTTTTCATCTCTCCTTAATGTGAATGATCCAAGAAGGAAAACTAAATGCAGCAATGACTCAAACTATTTCACACAAAATGACAATTTTCAACAATTTTTCTTCAAAAAGAAAAGGAAGACTCAAAACGACATTTTCAAGTTTGAAGAAATATCTTTCCAACACTTTGAATGAAATCAAATCCAATCAAATGCACCAAAATAGTTTAATCGATAAGCTATGAAGGAGGATTTTGCGACACTTACTTTTTCAACGAAAATTGAAGAATTTATGACACTTTTTCTATCGAAACGACAAATCGATTAACACTGATTTTGACAATGGATTGTAAATGAAAAACAAATAAACAAAAACATTCACTAATCCTAACCTAAATAGAGACCGATCTGAGTGATGTAAGTTGGCTTCAGTGATGACACATTGTTTATATTCAGTAAGCAACCAAACAGGAATGAAAACTAGTCAAAATCCTCAACTCCTAGGTGGGAAAATTGATTTTCAGTCATCCATCACACTTACTAGAGGGCCAAACTGTGATGCATCACATTTTTCCCATTCAGGAACTGAGATGCATCTCACATTACAGTTCAATACAGTGTGATGGTCCAGGGAGCAATTTCTAAAAGTGTTTTGGCTCAAATTTGTAGCAGTTTTCAATGGATTAAGCTTGATTTTGATGAACAATGATAAGCAAAGTGTGATGGAATGTCCTAAGAGGTTACTAAGCTACAAAAAGGGCATCTAGATGTGTTTGCAAGTCAAATGTTTGATTCATAAACTAAACCAGACATTGACTGAAGCAGCAATTATCTACTACGCAATTGCATAACAAGAGCGGTTCGAAAGCTTCCTAGCTAGCTTCAGACTCTATCTATAGTTTATATAATTCAACATAGAACAATAAATAGCAACAAACAATCATTTGTAAATCCACAGTGGAGTCACCAATTTGTTTATGGGAAAATTAGTGTCTTGTCGAATAACTAACCCTCTAGGTTTGGTAGCTAACCTACAAACAATAGTTTAAAGCAATTCAGTGATCTTTCCTATGAGTGATAGATAAGAGAAAGATTGTAGAGGACCAACCTAGAACTTTCTCTTGATCCTCACTTGATCTTCCTCTCCTTTGACTGATCCCATAACTCCTCCCCATACTTAACATGCCTGGAGAGTACCTGCACAGCTACAGCAACAAAGAACTGTCAAAGCATTGTGATCTATCACAACATAAATATTATAGAATCAAAGATATAATGAACATATGAAAGCATTTACAGTTGACACAATCAATTGGGAAAATTCTTGAAGAACTTTATTGATATCAAGGAGAATTACAACCCATAAGAATTCTAATCTAGCGCCATCCTTCCAGCTTCAAGCCTTCTTCATCTCATGAATCAACAAGAACACACCAACAATATTACAATGCTCTCACCTCAATACTGAAATTAGCAGCACTTCCTTACAACTCAGAATAATTCAGCCTTCTGATCTGTTGGATGGGATATCCTTTTATAGATGATTGCAAGAGGATGAGTCATCAATGGGGATGATGAATGTCATTCCATTTTGTTGAAATTAGTTCCACAAGGGAGGGGAATTGGACATGGTTTCCTAGTTCCCTTGGTCATCCTTGGGTGAATTCAGAGAGGCAAGTGGCACAGGAGAAGTTTCTAGAAGATTCCATGAGCAACCAACTAACAAACTATCCCGGAATTTTGTACATCCTCACCCATCGCACTTACTCAAGGGCCTAACTGCGATGCATCTCACTTAGACAGTGTAGCAGGTGAGATGCATCTCACCCTAACACAGGGCTTTCAGATATGGTTCAGTTTAGGCACTTTCTGGATGATTTTTGAAATGGAACTTTTGGGGAATGAGGAATTTAGATGACTAAGCTTCTTTAA
>APFE030108313.1:0-40507 GCA_000404065.3 Pinus taeda
ATAAGTGGCGATATGTCTACCAGTTGTATGACTCAGGTCGGTCATAAGCGATAATATTGTTTTCTCACAGATTCATCCTCAATCGAGCATCATCATCACAAGATCCATTAAAAGGCCGCACGAGATCATTTTCAGGATTCATGGTGTCATCCTCAAAGGGTGATCAACAATCCTCTGTAGGATAAGTTTATGGCGTAACAGATGGGTGTGTTAAACTTTTCATTAACACATCATTAAGCTCATCATTGTAGAGTAATATAGTTAACCTAAAAATATTCAAACTAGGCCTCATACAAAACTAGCCAAACTCGACAACAAGATCCCTTTAATTACAAACAAATCAAATTTACCATGCTACAAAAGAATCTTGTTGGGCTTCATGCATGAATACAGTTATTAGAGATAATATGGCTATTTTCTTTTGTCAGCCACATGTTTTTTAAGTAATGTTTCAATCATTATTTTTGGTCGATCTGGAATGATAACTAGTTTGTCTTGTCATCTTCCTGCAGTGCCACTGACAAACGGACAAATTGAACAATTCAAAATCTAGAATGTAAATGCTTGTTTTCGGGCTCGTGTTGGATCTTGCCATTGATGGAGATTTGTTAGTTGCATAGAGATACAAAAGAAAATCGATCAAGCATTTGAACACTAAGAAAGCAAAACCAAGCGTAAGGGCCATGTAGAAAGGTTTATGGTTTGTTTTTCCTCTCTGCAAGGTCCACTTCTGATGGAAAGATGACAGAGGTAAATGTAAGAAGCCCCGCCTCGAAGAAAACCTATAAGCATGTGAACTTTGTAGATTAGATGGCCTTTGTTGTCGATTGTAGTTCGTTGAAGTCTAAAGACTAGCAACAAAAGTATTTTCAAGAAATAGGGGAATCAAGGGTTATTTTCAAAAAAAAACGTGGCTTCTAGTTGCCTTCTTCTATTATACCTTCAAACGAGGCGGGTTTTCGAATTTCTAGGCCTTGCAACCCTGCTCGTAGCCTTTTTTACAATCTCTAACGCTGGCCAATTTGGAATGGTAACTGGTTTTTCTTGTCGTCTTCCTGCAGCGCCATCGCCAAGTTGAACAAATGCTAGGAGGATGCATGCTAGGAGGATGCTCTCAAATGCGTGAAAGAGGTTCTAGGTTCTATAGAATCGTAACTAATAATAATTGCCTTTTTCAATCTGATGGCAGATTTTATTTTAATCATCTAACATGAAAATCAACATCTGACATTATCACACGTGGTATTGAGAGACTTCTTCTCACAGGAGAAACGTCTTAAGGCATAGGAAATAGTAGCATAGAAGAAAAAAGATGTGATATGTTAAGCAAATTTAATTAAATATTTAAATTATAAATATGAATTAAGAATAACAATAAGGATTGTCCCTATAAATATGAATTAAGAATAACAATAAGGATTGTTCCCACATGAGCATAGGAAATAGTAGCATAGAAGAAAAAATATGTGATATGTTATGCAAATTTAATTAAATATTTAAATTATAAATATGGATTAAGAATAACAATAAAGATTGTTCCCACATGTCTAAGACGAAGACTAATCAAATTCACATGCATCATAAAAAAAAATTCAAATACTTTCAAAATTTTAAATGAAATCCACATGCATCATACATATCTTTAACAATAAGGATTGTTCCCACATGTCTAAGATGGAGACTAATCAAATTCACATGCATCATACAAATAAGTTCAAATCCTTTCAAAATTTTAAATGAAATCCATATACATCATAAAAATTACTATTGTATTAATCATATCTACTTACTACTATTGTATTAATCATATCCACTTGTATCTTCAGACAATTTACTATTGTATTAATCTATCATACAAATAAGTTCAAATCCTTTCAAAATTTTAAATGAAATCCATATACATCATAAAAATTACTATTGTATTAATCATATCTACTTACTACTATTGTATTAATCATATCCACTTGTATCTTCAGACAATTTACTATTGTATTAATCATATCTACTTGTATTACACAAATAATTTCCAATCCATTCAAAAAGTTTAATCAAATCCCTCCTACATCATTGAGAATTTGAATCCTTTATGGATTAATTAATATACCAAATATACCTTAAAAATATATTTCTGAAACTATTTTTGAAGTATTTATTAAATATTACATTTGCACTCAAAAATATTACACTTAAAACCATTTTTTTGCATATGCATGCATGAAATATTATTTTTGCGAGTGTAATATAAGCCAAACATAGTCTTTGGGAAAAAACGTTCCTTCCCAACATTTAGAAATTGTCCATCATGATTAAGCACATAACCTATTGCCATTGCACATGAAAATGAAAGCCGTTGTGTCTGTCGGTGCAGTTGTTTCTCTCACCTTATGTACTACATATCCTTGACCAAACTCGGTCATTCTCTGAAATTTATAGTTTCACGGTGTTAGGAGAAAAAATTAAAAGCTTTGGACAACAAGATGAATAATACCGACAAATAAAAGAAGGTTGTGAAAAAGCAGTGAGGAAGAAGGTGTCGTAGGATGTGACCTTATTGAGGATGACAACACTATTTGACCTATGGCCAGTGGTACGTCAATTGTATTTGGACACTGCCTTGACCACAACACAGTATAAAACTCAAATTCTAAAAGAAAATATTTAGTATAGATATTTTAAACAATATATCCTTTCAACCATATATCTTTATAGAGATTGTAGATTTTTGAAATATCTAGGAATCGAAGTGTGAGGAAACCACTCAATTGTTTGATCTCTTTCATGACTATTAGATATTGTCATATTCCCGAAACAAACAGACACATATGTACAGAGACAACATAGGATGTTAACGCTAGGATGAGGTCGTTGTCAAGAAGGAAGTAAATCATCCATAAACAATTGTTGATCAATGTGAACACGGAGAAATGGATGGGCATATACTCCACACTTTTCGTCTCTATCACCGTCCACTTTTGAAACTGACCACTTTTGTACATTTCAGTGCAAGTAAAGAGTCAAGACGCATTTGATGCAGATAAGTGACAAAAGGGCATGGGATGGAGTTAGATACTACAGCAACAGAAAGTGGAGAACCATACATGACCGTAGTGACAACCATCCCCGAAATCCCCACCATCTTTTTCTTATCCTTCTGAGCCCCAAGAGAAACCAGAGAAACTATTGAGATGCAAGCAAACAGCAACGTCACACCCACCATTGTTCTCACCATTGTTTTTTGCACAACAAAGAATCTGCTAATATTTCGAAAATATTACAGATTACAGATTCTGCTAATATTTTGAAACTTATATTATCCTTATGGATTCATTCACCTAGCAGAGCAGCTCTGGATCAAAGCAAAAGAGAACTAATTACTAATCAACGATCATGAAATGAAATCACATTTTGCAGATACATGTCCAGCATGTATTCAATTATATAAATCTGTAGACCATGTAAATCTATCCAAAAATGGCAGAAAGCCATAAAAAAATCGGTTAAAAAACAGATATCCTGACCTACTGTGTAAAAGTGCGATTAACAAAACAAAAAACATACAAATATTGGTTTAGCCACTTTGAAAGTCCATAGCAGAAAGTCTAAACAAATAATAACATACTAGGGGCATTAAAACCTGCCTTGGTTGTGGGTATAGCGCATTTCATAAAGATGCAACTGAATATAAACTCCAGCACGATTCCGACCCCATTGATGGTCAACACCAAGATGTTATCTAGACCATGACTGATCAGAGGCGAACCAGGTGTAAAGCAGAGAATTTAACAAAGATATCACATATGGGAAGCCTGAGAAACTCTCTGTCGATCTCTTCCTTATTAATCTTTTAATTAATATTTAAATTGTTAAACTAACTGGCAGGTTGTTAAACTAACTGGAGAGTAGATTTAGTTAACTGACTGGAGAGTAGATTCAGTTGTTAAACTAATTGTGAGATGAACTTTGAAGTGAACAAAGCATTTTAAATGAAATGAAATTTCAAAGATTTTCTTCGGAATGATTTATTTTTAATTGCTATGTTATTCAAATCTGAAATTTTAAAATATATTTTGCAATAAATAATTTTGGTGGTTAACATGTATGCATATATAGTTTGAGCAATTTAAAGTATTTTGAAGTTATATTTGGTTTATTATTTAATCTGTTATTTAAATTTTAAATTTTAAAATATATTTTGCAATAAATAATTTTGGCGGTTAACATGTATTCAAATATAGTGTATATTAGTTTATTAATTGATCTGTTTAAATTAAAATTTTAAATAATTTACAAATAATAAATTTTGGTAGTTAACATGTATGCAGATATAGTTTGAGCAATTTAAATTGTTTTGAAGTTATATTTGGTTTATTAATTAATCTGTTATTTAAATTTTAAATTTTAAAATATATTTTGCAATAAATAATTTTGGCTGCATATAATTTTGGATGCATATATAGTTTGATAAAAAAATTTAAAGTGCTTTGAAGTTTAATTAATACTTCAAATTAAAGTATTTTGAAATTTAATTAATACTTCAAATAATTAAATACTTCCAAATAATTTAGCCAATTACAAAGAAAAAGACTTGCAATTACAAAAAAAAAGGCTGTGTCATAGACAAAAGCCTTACTGTCTGGTGAAAAAGTCAGACTGCCCCCATAAATAACCTGAAGGAGAAAAGCATTCAAAAGCTGAGCGGCTAATAAGAGAATGATCCACCACTGAGATTGGTGCCATTGATATGCAGCTCACAAAAAATCCGATATGGCAGAAAGCAATCACTATCTTCGATTTCCCTGCCACCGTGATATCCTACCCTCATTTTCAACTATATGATAGATTTTCGCTATATGAGGACTGATTGCTTGAAATTCTCCAAGCCTAGGAAACTTCCTATCCTCAATTCAATTTCAACTATGTGAGGACTTTGAAGCCATATGTTGGACAAAGACCAATCTCTCTCTCAGTGACTATCCATATTCCTCTCTCTCAGTGATTATCCCTATTTTTGAACTTATTTTATTTGAGATTCCTCTACATCCTGATCTTCAGTGACAATTTTCTTTACAGAGACTCCCAGTATCCCTATTTTAATGTTAAGCTACTGTATACTCCGAGTATCCCGATTTCAATGTTAAGCAACCTTATAGTGAAAAGTGTTTATATGTTATCATCGGCATAATTCTAAGTGGGGTGAGAGGTAACGAAGTAATTTCAAGGAGCTAAGTGGGGTGAGAGGTAACGAAGTAATTTCAAGGAGGTTTTCAGACCAACCTCTCTCTATCCTTATCTTCAGTGACATTTTTCTTTACAGAGTATGTTAAACTACTGTATAGTGAAAAGTGTTTATATGTTAATGACAATGAAGTAATTTTATAGTATTTCTGAAATCTACAATTAAAATAGTTCTGGTCTGCTATTACTGAAATCTACAATTAAATTAGTTCACATTGTTTTGATGATGACCTGTTATAATATTTTATTTTCCAATTTGGTAAGAAGATGGTATGTTTTGAAACTAAATTGTAGATTCATAAATTCAAAATTTTGATATAAATCATAAAATAAATTGATGTACAAACTTTTGAGAGATTATATTTGTTCAGGTTAAAAGAAGTATGTTTTTAAAAACTTAATTAGGATAAACTTGATTCAGTGAAAAATAACATCCGACATTGGACTTTTACAATAATGGCATTGGACATTGGATCTATCAAAGCTTAAAGAAAAGTTCCCAAGTGAAGTATCATTTCACATTCCTCTTAATTCATTCTCTTTCAAGGCTATTGTCAAATCTTCAACTTCCACTGCATTTAGCAACCCTTTCATTGCTGAATGACCTGCTTCTACTTCCGACTGAAACTGGAGATCTAAAAGCTTGCTTAAAGGAGGTGGCAACAAATTTGTTCAACCTTCATTCATGGGTTTGCAAGGAACCCACAAACTAATGAAGAGAAATTTGAGTTAAATCCTTAATATTTCTATTGTACAATGATAGGATCAAATCTGGAAGGACTTCTTAAGACTTTTTCTATAATTCATTTATTCTTATGCACGCCCTATTAATTTTAATTTCAAACCAAGCTCATAGTGCATGTACAGAAATCATTCATAAATTTAGTTCCTGCAAATTTTCAATATCTCTTTTTTAACAAAGGTAGCTTGACAAGTTTTACCTTGCCATTGCCTCGGTATCCATTTTGAAAAGATGCTTGCTTGCTTTTTGTAACCACTGCTATCCTTGGGATTGCCATTGCCTTGGTATGCACTTTGAAAAGTCTCTCATGCATGCTTGCTTTTTGTAACCACTGCTATCCTTGGGAAAATGAGCTCTCTCACAGCTATTTATAAAATTTAAGGAACCTTGCACCCTTTTCAGCATGCTTCTATCGTCTAACATAGATAATCGATGGTCTATAATCGCACATGGTAGCAGCTGGGATGTTGATCTCAGAGGGAACGCCTTACGGCGTAACTACGACATAATAATTTAATTAAAACTGAAAATCTATATATAAAACACTTTATAATTTAAAACACAGAATTTTTGTTGGGAATAAAACACGCTGTAATTTAACGCCCAGAAAAACCGTTTACAGCACGGCTTAAAATCTTTATATAAACCATTCTATAATTTAATTAAAACTTAAAATCTTCAAAATCTTTGTATAAAAGACTATATACTTCAGTTAGAAGACTTGAAATACCATGGTCGATTGGAACCAGCATAATTTAGTTAAAATATAGAACACAAACCGTGGACGGCAGGTTTCGAACCTGCGTGGCTTAAAATCTTCATATAAACCACTGTGATTTAATGAAAACCTAAAATTGTCAAAATTTGTACAAAAGACTATAGTTTAGTTAAAGCATGAGAAACCATGGACGGCGGGATTCGAACCTGCATGGCTTAAAATATTTATATAAACCACTTTATAATGTAACTAAAAACTAAAATCTTCAAACAGATAATCTTCGCAAAGTAACCTATAATTTAGTTAAAGGCTAGGAAAACCTTAGATAGCAGGTTTCAAACCGCTGCGGAGATTAAAATCTTTTTGGACGTCAGGTTTCAAATCTGCGCCGCTTAAAATTTTTATATAGAAAACTTTAATTTTTGTATAAAAAACTCTAGTCTAGTTAGATGCTAGGAAAACCATGACGGCAGGATTAGAATCTGCGTACAGAAATTTCGAACCTGCACGGCTTAAAATCTTTATATTAACCACTTTATAATTTAAGTAAAACATAAAATCTTCAAAATAGGTAATCTTTGTATAAACTGCAGCAGGTTTAGAACCTTCGCAGCTTAAAATCTTACTGGACAGCAGATTTCGAACCTGTGCGGCTTTAAATCTTTATATGAACCATTTAATAATTTAAGTAAAACCTAAAACCTTCAAAACAGATAATCTTTATATAAACCTTCACAGTTTAAAATCTTCTTGGACGGCCTGTGCAGCTTGAAATCTTTACATAAACCAGTTTATGATTTAAGCAAAACCTAAAATTTTCAAAACAGATAATCTTTGTATAAACCGTGGACAGTAGGTTTCGAACCTGTGCGGCTTAAAATCTTTATCTGAAAAAGACTAGAGCATCTTTGTAAAAACCTTCACAGCTTAAAATCTTCTCGCACGGCCTGTGCAGCTTAAAATCTTTATATAAAGCACTTTATGTTTTAAAGAAAACCTAAAATTTTCAAAACAGAGAGTCTTTGTATAAATCCTTCTTGCACGGCCTGTGCAACTTAAAATCTTTATATAAAGCACTTTATGTTGGAAAGAAAACCTAAAATTTTCAAAATCAGACAGTCTTTTATAAACCGTGGACAGCAGGTTTCGAATCTACGGGGGTTACAATCTTTATCTGAAAAAGTGCCCCACATGAATTTGCTTAAAACTTAGAAAGAGTGGAGCGCTGTGCCACGGGCTCTGCAGGATACAGAGTGGAATTAGGAGCGTCCATGTAACCGTATCGATCTTCGCCGGGCTCTGCAGGATACAGAGCGGAATTAGGAGCGTCCATGTAACCGTATCGATCTTCGCCGGGCAATTGCTGGGAGTTATTAACCGCGTGGAGTATCTTCGTCGCGCAATTGCTGGGAGTTAGTAACCACGTGGAGGTATCCATCTTCGCTGTATAGTTGGTAGGAATTAGTAACTGTTTTTAGCTATTAATCTGACGGTAGAAGATGCTTCTATCGTCTAACATAGATAATCGATGGTCTACAATCGCACACGATAGCAGCTGGGGGTGTTGATCTCAGAGGGAACGCCTTACAGCGTAATTATCATCATCCTTGTCTTGACTTTCATAATCTTCATCATCATTGAAATATAGATGTAGACCATCCATATTGTTACCATATGTATTTGGATCATAATTTTCTATACCGTCCATATTGTTGTCTTCTGTAACATCATGTAACTCTGTATTAATGTTGTCTTCTTGTGCCTGAACATAACCATCTTCAACAACATCATGGATGTCAATTTATTCGATGTTCTCTAATCCCTCTCTCTCATTTTGTTGGCCATCATTGTTTTGCTCAGTATCCACTAATGCATCATGAAATACATGCCTTAATATTGGATCATAATGTATGAAAAATATCAATTTGAGGTCTAGAATATCTTCATAGAAAAATAGTTGCACATGAACGAGTACATATATATATTAGACATATGTTATAAAAACTTTATTGATAATAAACACATGCATATATTCAAAATAAAAAAATGTAATAATAGATTATTGATCACCACCACTTCTAATTCATTGAGTTAAAGAAATACTTCTCATAATCAATTGGTAGAACTTAAGGTTCCTTATCCTTTGATAGGAACTTTAAGGAATCTATAGAAAACAATCCACTAGGGGTATCATGTCTTCATGTCCTCTCAAATGATTCATACCATCTACACTTAAAAAATAACATTTGAAAGAGTGGTAATCCAACTCAATTTTTTCTTGTATTTTCCCAATATATTGTAGATTCCCTTTAATAATATTCTTATCTTTTGAACTTGATCATTTGGATTTCTTTAAGTCAACCATGATGCCATCAAAGGATTGTCTCTTTATATCTACACATTCTACACGATAATGTCGACAATATACCCACATTGCTAGATATTTCCTTTCCTGTGAAAGACCATTTATTTCAGTTAAAACAAATATAATGACGAATATTAAAATAGTTAATAGTGTCAAAAGTGTAAGGAAACAACATTCTGTAAAATTCCAACTGTACCTTTGTTTCACACCCTCTAGACATGTTGATTTCATCTTCTGTTACTTTTGAATCTATACTTGCATCTTCTATTTTATTTTGAATTTTTTCAGTGACCCATTCTAGTGTGCAATATTTGGCCCATTCCCCTTGTAGATCAATAGGAAATGGGGTATTCCTTGGGTTTGATCTCTTAAATTTTCTCCTTGCTTCTAACAATTTTTCTCTCTTTTTATCATACACATTAGTCCATTTGTTCATAAAGTCCATGTGGTATAGAATGAACTTGTTGAGTATAGCTTTTTTGTCTACACCTATTACATGTCAACATGGTTATTTCAAACTCCAAAGGCCATGTTGTTAATTTGAAAAATAAATTACAAAGTAAATTAATGATCGTAATAAAAACAACCACAATGATCATGAGTTTACTTACTAATTTCTACTCGAACACCATTAGATTGTGGTTTCTCTCCATTACTAATATATAATTCTCATTCTTCATCCCCAAAGCGTGGCCCATCTTCAAAATCATTACCAAGGAATTCACATGGGAAGAAAAATTCTTCATTTAATACATACCCTTCAACCATGCAACCTTCTGGATGTGCCTTTTGTCGATCATATATTTTTAGAGTTTTCATATACCTCTCAAAGAAAAACATCCACCTGGTCGATATGATGCTTGTCAATTCAATGACATCGACTAGTTGTATAAGTAAATGGACTTGTAGGTCCATGAAACTTATAGGGAGCTCCTTCTCAAATACACATACAGTTTCTGCAATTTCCTTCTTCCATTTTGGCACTTCACATTCGTGGATCTCCTTGAATGTCACCCACCTAATATAAGAATACTAAATTAGTATGAACCTTTAGGAAAAACTCAAAAATACAATAAAATATCTTTATGTCTCTCACACATGAACATTCCATACCAGATACCTTTCAAATGTTGACAATCGACTTATGGCATTCCTCAATTCAACAGTAAGACATGGATCCCCAATAATTGCCAATGGCATGATATGTTGTCAAGCACATTTATAAAGATCATTATTGGTTATTTTTTCACACAATAGAATATCAGAATACATTCAATACCTAATTGATTTTACCAATAAGTGTTAAATGATGATATATAATACCTTCATAAAATTATGAAAATCATGTGTTTTAAATCCTGTGATATGTCCGTCAACTATAAAAGCTTTATTTAATGATGAACCATAGCTAGTAGGTGTCCTTATTGTATGGTATTTTTAGTTGGTCTAGCTCTTTCTTTTTCAAAATCCATGGAGCTTCTACATATTTTTCATTTTCCATGTTTGGCCACAAATGTTTTCTATCAAATTTGGTATGCGAAAGAGAAATATATCTCCTTAAAGGAAAGGTGTCCTCCTCTTTGTCTGTTGTATGTCTAAAACTTTTATCTGGTACTTTTTTGAAGATGTGCATGGGATCTAACAGGTGAGATATTAATAGATCCTTCCATTATAGGAGCTCATAAAATAGGGGTTTTCTTTCATCCCTTTTGGAATCTTAATTACTACTTGTTCTAGTTCTTCAATAGAATCACCCCATCAAAAATATCCTGCCAAGCTTTCAATTCAGCATCTTCATAATTCTTAAGCCAATAAGTTGGACCCATAATCATGGGAGGGCCTCTATTTTCAACTTTTCTATCAAATTGATTCTTATGGTGGTTTCTAAACCTATGATCTAGTGGTAGAAAAACCATGTTGTTGTATAAATAAGTTTATGAAGATATTTAAAATATCGCCCTTGAAATTGTTTTACACAACTTGGACATGCAAATATCCCCTTTGTTTGAAGCCCTGCAATTCAATAAGGTTAATAACATAAAAATAATAGTACAAAACTAAGTATGAAAGTTGGCATGACAATAAATATGAGTGTAAATAGGTACTTTTTTTTTAATATTATTATCTTATCGGAACAATAACAAACTCATGGCAAATTATGAATGGTATTACATAGTACACCATACAACATGAAGGACCTATTTGATGGATGACATAATATGTCATATATTCTTATGCCTTTCGATAATAGTTGCATATCATCAATACAAGGCATAAGATAAACATCCATGTTTTTAACTTGATGTTTTCTTGGAACAATGAGAGTCAACAAAAGGAGCTCCTTTCTAACACTCATCGATGGGGGAATATTATATCCTATCATTCTGATTGGCCAAACACTATAATTTGAGCTCATGAAAGAGAATGGGTGCACTCCATCAATTGCAAGAAAAAACCTTATACTATGGGGTTCATCTTTGAATTTTGTTAGCCTTTTTTCCTTCATGTGTTTCAATGCTTTGAAGTCAGTCAAGATTAACATGAATCCATCTTTACTCCTATTATTTGCATGCCAATCCATCAATTGTGCAAGTGACTTGCATTGGAACATTCGTTGAAGTCTAGGTATAATTGATACGTGACGTAAAACATTCTTTGGAACTGTACGACCTTGTACATATGTATGATATATCTTCTCTTTGCATACATGGCATTCTACCTTGTCTTGATATTCATCTTTGTATAAAGTGTAATCATTTTACATGAATTACTTTGCTTTTATTCAATCCCCAACTCAACCAACAAATGATGTGCCTCTCTCCAAGTTGATGGCAACACATTCTCTTCAGAAAATATTTTATTTATTTTTTTCCCTGTAAGATTACCAAATATTAGATCAATTGAATGTTTGATTTATGATGAACATGTTTGATATGTCAATATTATTTATTATGGCTATTCATATACAATATATGGTTTTAAAATCTCCTTAAAGAAATATAAATGAAGTTGATGAATGCTTACAAATTACGTAGACCAATTGACAATGCATTGTAAGAAATAGATTTCAACTCACTTCAATAGGGTGGTGAATCCTTTGTCTAACCAACCAAATAGTGACTTGATTTATAATAATATTAATGTGCATGCCAATTTTGAGGCTCTACATGCACTTGATTTGAACACAAATGTCTTTGTTGCTTGCTTGATAGAGTCTTTCAGGAGGTTGTTATCATCAACATTACATTGGCGGTAATTACCCTTGTTGCCATCATTATTGTCAACCATTTAATCATTATTGTCATTATTGTTTCCATCCCCAAAGAAACCTATAAGCATATCATTCAATCTTTCTTCATGGATTGCATTTTCACTGTCATGCTCATCGTCATTAAGGTTGCTAGCTGGTAGCATATTGTAGTCATTAGTGTATGTGAATCTCATTAGTTGTTCAAGTTTATTAGGTGGTAGAGTTCTCTTTAAATATGCTATTTTATATGCTCTAACAATATTCCTAAAATCTTCTTGAGATTCATGTCCTCATTAGCCTACTTGTGCCCTCATCTCTCATGTATTTTCCATGGTTCCCTTTAAACCATTTGGATGACATTTTATAACTAAGTGTGAGGGTAAATAATATGAAGTGTGTGGTTGGCATAATGGTTGGCATAGTCATATTAAGTTACTTGTTGTTGGGGAGGTTTTGGGTTCAAAACCCATGGACTACCAATTTTGGTTTTAATATAGTTATTAAACCATATAATATATGGTATACATATGAACATATTGTAAAGACTCCCCAAACCATGAGAATAAGACAAAGATGTAGGTTACACCATGCCAAGGCCACTTAGGCCTAATTTTAGGTGCCATGTTGTACCATGTGATTGGGCCATGTGGCAGGCTCTCATTAGTCCACATCATATGCCACTTTTGTCACCTACATGCCATGTGTCGACTTGTGATATTGCCACATCACCTACTATGGTCCACCTGGTTTGCTGATTTGGATGCCATGTGAAAGCATGTGGGAGTGCCACATGGCACCTTCTGGTTGACTTTTGAGTGATTTTTTTTACTGTTTGGTACAAGCTTCAAACTGCAATATCTTTCTCATACTGACTCAAATTTCATTGTGATTTGCATTGTTGGAATCAGGATGACAGACTCTTCGAATTGGTCCTAGTTCTGACGAAATATGAGAACTTTGATTTTTGAGCCTTTCTAAAGCCACGTGGATCATTCCTCCCCAATGAGGAGATTTTGGTCGTGAACACTGTCTCCAATATGTTGTAATCCCTTGTCTTCACAACAAGTGCCCTAACATGCCACACTTCTCCTTCACCTTTGTTCTTCGGAGCCATAAGTGTTGAACCGACACCTGCACTCTTATGCAAACTTGTAATACATCTTGAAAAATACATGTTCAATTAAAATACAAAACATGATCCAAGCAAACTGCATACTTGCCAAGAGTTTATAACACACTCTTTGGTGAATTTTACATCAAAATCATAATAGAAACCAATACCCCAAACTATCAATAAAAGGCTAAAAACATCATCATGTTGAATTCATAAGTAATGGAAAATACTTCATTACTTTTACAATCATTTCACAACATGTGATTTACAAATTGTGGCCATGACAAACTACTATATTTAATAAAACTATCTCTCACTCAAAAAACTGAATGGATCACCCCCTGTATCGAATTTGCTTGTTGAACAACCTCACCGACTGATTCTTGCATATGCACTTCGTCCTTCTTGAGATGCTACTTTGGATGGAGCCTCCAACATGTGGCTCTTTAATTTGCACCTTTGTTACGATGACTACAAGAATTCTTCTTCCTCCAGACCTGCTTAACCTTGTTCCTTCCATGATGTGGAGGAGGCCTTTCATGTCTTGTCCTCTTTCTTGCTTCCATTCTTTTCCAACACTTGGAAACAACATGGTTATACAAGCCACAAAAACTACATGGTTTTCTATGCCATGATTTATGCTCATCATTAAAAATCTTCTTGTAATCAAAATGAACATTAGAATATTGAGATTTTTTATACCTCATGTAGTTGTCTCTTGTGCAATTTTAGTGATGAGAGCTTGTCTTAGCTCTTCCTCTACAATTTGCATTGTCATGGGAAGATTTTGATGTGTTCCCTTCATCCTCTTTCCTTGATGGTTTCAAAAATGTCTTGGATTATTTATCTAAATAACCCCTTGCTTCTGTTGCCTTCGAACATTCTCCTTCAGTGTACCACAATCCTGAAATGGGTACCTCAAGGCTTCCAATAGAAATAACGTCATGTGAAAATGAAACTGAAGAACTACCAACATTGTTTACCTCAGCTATCAATTCTGAAGCAGGTGATGATGTCTTTGCTAAGCCTTCGTTGCACTTCACCTTTTCCAAGGCCTCTTCCGTGGTCCGTAATTGACGCTGCAATGTATGCTTCTCCTCTTCTGTTTCTTGTAGAAGTCTCCTCAATTCAACATTCTCTGTTTGAAGTCTTTCATTGATCTCTTCATTTGAATGATGAGAAGAATATGAAGAAGAGGTATATTCACTCAAAGATGGAGATGGAGCATCATCCTCTACTCTCTCTTTCTCCTGTTCCTCTTGCCATTTTCTCCTCATAATCTGCATGCATTATATCTACCATGTGTTCCATATTGAGGAGGTCCTCATAGAGATCTTTGTGATCCTCCATTTTCCTTCTTGTTGCATGTTCATTCTCTGTTTATCATTCACGCTCACAGTTCACATCAACAAGAAGACTTCTCTGATACCAAACTTGATCTAAATCTCTCAGCTACTAGAATTAACCAAGGTCTTTTACTTTTGTGAAGTTAGTTGAATTTCATGTGAAAGAGTATGAAAAACCACATGTGCATACTTTAAAGAAGACATAACATAATGAAAACCATCAAATCAAAGAACACACACAATGTGATAACGAAGTTCACCCAGTGTGGGTTACGTCTCCAAGCCCAATGTCAAGTTTGGGGAGGCCACTTCATTAAATGTTGCAAGATGATGATGAGCACATGGTGTATTCTTTGTTGATACAAGGAAGAAATCCCTTAAGTAGAGTGGCATGTCCCTCCACAACACTTTCACCTATAAGAACCCACACTCATAAAGCTCTCCTTCAGCATGACAAAATATCAAACTCTCACATGAAGTGACATATAAGGGTCCTACAACAAAGTGGTAAACAAGGATCTCAACAACATATCATCATCTAACAAAAAATCAAAAGAATACACGACATCAGTGCATCTTATACCTCCACTTCTGGGGATGGCCTGAAAATGAACAACTTTGATGGGGATATGGACAACAAGGTTGAATACTTGGCGAAAAATTGTGAAATATGACTGTGAACTCGACCCCCTTTTGACTCGGTCAAATTTGGGCTCCCTAAGATTCTCAAATATTCCTCAAAGATTCTCTTATGTGGGTTGACTGAAATTCTACTGCTCAGACGAAGAATCTGGTCACACCATCACGTTCCTTGTGAAAAACTGAGAAAAGTGTGTATAAAGTAGGCATAATTATGATGCCTTAAAATTGGCCCATAAGGAATCTTAATTATTCCTCAAAGATTCCTCATAGAGAATATTCTTTGAAATATTCCCTAACATATGCTCTAATAATATTCCTAGAATCTTCTTGAGATTCATGTCTTCATTAGGCTGCTTGTGCCCTCATCTCTCATGTATTCTCCATGGTTCCCTTTGACCCATTTGAATGACATGTTATAACAAAGTGCGAGGGTGAAAAAGACAAAGTGTGTGGTTGGCACAATCATTGGCATAGTCATATTGAGTTACTTGTTGTTTGGGAGGTTTTGGGTTCAAAACCCATGGACTCCCAATTTTGGTTTTAATATAGTTTTCAAACCATATAATATATGGTATGTGTATGACCATATTGTAACGACTCCCCAAACCATGAGAATAAGACAAAAATGTAGGTTGCACCATGCCAAGGCCACTTGGACCTAATTTGAGGTGCCATGTGGCACCATGTGATTGGGCCATGTGGCAAGCTCTCATTGGTCCACATCATATGCCACTTCTATCACCTACATGCCATGTGTCGAATTGTGATATTGCCACATCACCTACTATGGTCCACTTGGTCTGCTGATTGGGCTACGATGTGGAAGCCTATGGGAGTGCCATGTGACACCCTGTGGTTGACTTTTGACTGACTTTTGTTATTGTTGTTTGGTACAAACTTCAAACTGCAATATCTTTATCATACAGACTCAAATTTCAGTGTCATCTACGCCATTAGAATTAGGACAACAAACTCTTCCAACTAGTCCTAGTTTTGATCAAATCCAAAAATTTTGATTTTTGAGCCTTTCTGGAGCCACCTAGATCAGATAATCTCATTCGAATCTTATTTGTCCAGTTGGATCAGCTTGGCTATTGAAAAATGCAACCATTATTTAATGTTTGGCAAGAATTGGATAAATCATAATTGTATCAATTTCAAAGAAATATAATCAAGTATCGCTTAACAAATCCCATCCCATGTAGTATAGTCTTGACAAACTTCTTCTTCAATGGAATTATTTGTTGTGTCTAAAGTATCCATTATCATATCCTCTTCCACCCACTATGTTCTTCGTGATTTAACAGTTTTAGATCCACACCCACGTAGATTTTGTTCTTTTTCTTTTGCTAGTTGAACACTTAGGTTGTGCACTTGTTTCAATATCCATTTGGAATATCAACATCTTGCATCAATTTATTTCAAGCTTGGATAATACATTATAAATTCTAATAAGACTATGAAAAAGGAAGGATGTATCACAAAATGCTTCCTATGTTAAGTCAAAATTTGATAATTACCTGATGTCTTGCGACATTTGTTGTGTCCTTATTTAATATGACACGATATGTTTCCAAGGCCTTGTCTTGCCCCTATAATACATAACATAGTCAATGATGTTTATTACACCAATTATATCATTTTAACCAATATGTTATCCAACACAAAACCTCACTTTACTCATATATTTTACATATCGATATCATGCTTTGGATTTGAAAAACATAACAACATATTTTATATAACTTTATCTCGTCTATGTTGTAGCATTTTTAAATTCATAAACACCATCCTCCTTTGGTTGAGGTTGCTTTGTCTTCTTACCTTTATTGTATATGCAGATTCCATATCTGATTCTATGGCCACCCACTTTCCTCTCGTTGATTTAGTAGGTCTACATCGTCCATGTCCTTTGTCCATGGCCTCCTCTAGATCCTGTAATACACAACAATGACATTAGTCACATAACATCTAGGCACTTCGTTATTGCTCTATCCAATTTGCTAAACACATAATCTATTTAAGCTAAGTTGGCTTTCATTGCACCATTCTAACTAAAATGCCCCTATTTTCAATATATATACCCTTTTTGTTAATTTCTATTCCCAATATGGTGACATGACACAACTCTTATAAATATTAAATTACGATTATGAAAACTAATGGACTACTTTTTTTTTTTTTTTCATATTTTCATTTAACTTAATTCAAACCCTTCATCCATAATTTTAAACCGTCAAATATCTTTATTTTTGTATATTTAAAAAAGATCCTTTGACTCTATATGTTAGAGAATATACTATTTTCAAATTTTAATTTTTAAGTCTTCTAAATGAACTCAATATATAACATAATAATATTATAAGTTAACTTGTGGATGAGATATATTTTCAATGCCACCACCCACCCTATAAATAAGTAAAGGGTGAGTGGTGGGATAAAAAATGTTTGTGTCACATGTATACATAATCACTAGGCAACACAACCTTTAAAGGTGAAAATGCGTGTATGTGACTATAACTAGTGAATTGCTACATTATGAGTTATTGACTATTAAAATAAAATTAGAAAGTTTGAAATCACACCAAATTCATTAGTGGGCTAGGAAAATATGACATAAAACACCATTCATTGTAGGGTCAAAACACCATTTATAGGGCTTTACCTCAACCAAAAGTTTAGCTTATCCCATGTGCCTATGCACATTGCACATCCAATATTGGTATTCAAATAGAAAAACCACATTAAAAAATGTGGTTGATAAATGCCGATATGCGTAAATTAAGCACATTTATTAATATTTATATCAACCGCATTTATTAATAATAATAATAATAATAATAATTATCCCATGTACCTATGCATATTGCACATCCAATATTGGTATTCAATTAAACCTCATAAAAAATGACAATAACATGGAAGCCTCCCACATCGACATTGCAAAGTGCAAATATGACAATGAATACAAAATTAGACCAAATCGGAAAGAAAAAAAACCCACCAATCTATAATTGTTGCTCACAATGGATAAACATATTGTGTATCCTGACTATTCAACCAAAGCAATGTAGTACATTTACCACATTTCCATTACAATACTCACCAATTGCAAATTGAGGGAGCTTTGAAGTTATGTGCATAGTTGGGGTAGACCACAATTGGAGCAATGTGTTGACGCTATGAAAGAAAATATCTAATTGATTGGATCTCTGTTGATGGTGGGCAGAGATATTGACGAACCTCTCCTCCACTATTGTGGATTTTAATTAAAAAAAATGATTTGTGGGTGTGATTCGACCTCTAGCAGTCACGAAATCAATTTGTGCATCTCATTTACCCCCTACTAGAGACGAAAATCATACCCCTTTCCATCCATTTTGTACTACTGCTATTTAAAAGAGTTAGAGGGAAGGGAGAAAAACAAAGGGAGCAAAGAGAAGGGATTTTCCACAACATGGAGGAAAAAAATCACCCTAGGATGCCAAAAAATGTCAAGCAACAATAGAGGGAAATGAGCAAAGGGATTTGCTTCTTTTGAGAATGAGGTATTTCATACTCAATATATAGATTTGCACAAGTTTCCATTGTTGGTTTGAATTGTATTTTTTAGTTGTTAGTTTCTAAATTATAAAAGAATAAGTTAAGGTTTATTTTTTATTTCTAATTTTAAAATACATTTTTTATTGTACAAATATAGGGATATAACTATGAGAAACTAAAAGAGGCAATGGATTCTATTTTGGGGGTAGAAGCAGTGAAAAAACTAGAAGGTATGGACATGTCCATGCTTGCCAAATATGTGGAAGAATATACTAAAGGAACTAAAATAGACCAACCAAAGCAACCTTGTCAAAGGAAATTGATTGATTCCCCATCAACTCCTCGATCGAGCAAAATATCTAGGAAAAAATCAATCATAATAACCTCTAAGAATGTGGAACAAGGAACAAATATGTCTAATGTACCACTCACTCCTGGGACACATATTTATTCCACCACCAGTACAGGTACTTATGCATCTTGCTACTAAGATAGAATATGATGTTGTCTCTGAGGAAATCAAAATGACATATTCTAGGAATTTGTTGAAGGAATCATGCCTTCAATGCTTCAAAGAGAATCTACATATGCCATTATCGAAGATACCCATGCACCTTCAAAAGGTATTCATCCAAGACATGCAAACTGAATTTGGGACAAAAGATAATCGTGAAGGCATATGATAGAGAAGATGCATGGAGGAAGTCTGACGAGGAGAGCATACAGGTATTTATATTTTGTCATAAGATTATTTCAATTTCATTAAGTGTTTTTTTATATTTTACTAGTGCATAATTAAGTTGAATTAGTTTATGTGTTAGGACAAGGCCTCGAACACCAAGCTTGCCATACATCATGCCACATATCACAGTGTCCAAACAAGTTTAAATGCCTTAGTATGCAAATTTATATTTATATTTAATATTTGAAATTATATATATTTTTAAATTTTGTACAAAAAAGTATATGATTGGATATTAATTACTCTAACTTGTCCATCTGCCATGTTTTTAGAGGAGCAATAATATGGCCATTATCCATCACAATTGATATTTGATATGGTACAAGATAAAAAGTGGTTTGATTTTGTTATATGGATGGAGAATAAGGTATCATTACTTGAATTTCAATAACTTACTTGGATATTGTTATGTTAATATGTCAATTGAATTTCTTGTGTTGAGTAGCTTGAGTTATTTTGTGCTTCCATCAGTCATGGCACCCTTATAAATCACCAACCTTTCACTATGATCAAGTCCTTATAAATGAATATCTAATCATGCGTTTATCAAGTCCTTTTCAAAAAACCCTAGGCCAAAGGAGGGATGTAGGACCATGTAATACATAACTCATAGACATCAAAACATATTACATGGGATTGATTATTTCAGGTTGACAGAACATTATATGGGATTGGATTATGGACCCAAGATACATGTGTTGAGGAGCATTGGATAATTATCTTAGAAAGAAAGAAGCCTTGTGATGATGATAATTTGACACTTGCAACCCATGCTTAGAGAGTGCATAAACCAAGGATTTGTCTCTTGATGTGTATACCTTGGAGAGAGAGCACTTAATTCGAGACCTTTTTTTTTCCCTGGGGAAAAATCGTAATTTTATATTATGGTGGAAAATTAAATGTTGTAGATGTCATTGGAATATGCAGTACGACTGACCGAAATCATATAAAAGTAGTAAGTCTGTACAAAAAACCTAAGAAGGGTGTACCATCATGTATCGGTATGCATATACATATATGTTACAAAATTTCAAAAATAACCAAAAATAGATTTGTGAGTCACTGTTCAGATGTCTCAAAAAACTATGATAAATTAGGGCCTATCATCCCTTTGCTAATCTTGTTCTATATATGGCCTGTGGTAGTACTGATAGGCCTCTCCCTGTCTTTCCTCTTGTATCAGCCATTCTCCTCTGGGGTGGTGTGCTGCCTCTTTAGAAATTTGATCCACAAATTTGTTGTGCTCCCTCTAAATATGAGTACATGAAATCTGATCAAAATGTGATTTTAATAACAATGCATCATCCAAAATGTTCTTGAGTGTGTGTACATGGCATGTAGTAATGCAATTGAACCAATTTATGACAATCTTAGAGTCCCCAAAGACTTGTAATTGTTGGCAGTTTTACTTAATTGGATACCTTATCTTGTGCATTAAATTAAATTTCTTGTGTAATTAGTCCACTTTACCAATGTTGGCTTCCCTCCCCTACTATGTATAGAGGGAAGAGAATGTCTTTGTCTACACTATACTCATTATTCCAACTATATACTTTCCATGGAGATTTCTTAGTGCTTGTGTGATGCAATAGAGGAAGACCTAGAGTTTGTGACTCTTGATGGTGTTGGACCCACCAACATTCAGGGGATATCCCCAATATGAAGTCGCAATAAGACCTCATATTGTTTTGTGTAGGAGTCCCATCTAGTATAAAGGCCTGGTTGCCAAATGCTTAAATATTTGCCTTGGCTCTAACTATAAGCACAAGAGAGTGATGCAATCGTATCTTCAAAAAGCAAGGGGAGTGTGTTTGTTGAGTGTGCAATGCAACTATGTCAAGGTTCTTCTATTGTAAAGGAGGAGAGAAATTGAGCCTGTAAGTGAGAGGTAATAGTACCACTCAAAAAGAGACACACATGAACTAGAAGGGCCTGTTGAACATCCAGTGAAATAGTACACAACGGATACGACAATCGTTACAACCAACAAACGAGGGAAGATCTGTTTAACATCTAACAGAATATTCCATAATGGATACGATGATTGTTATAACCAATAAGCAAGGAAAAATTTGTCTAGTATCCTGTGGAATTTTCCACAAGGATGGGATAGTGATAACAACCATTACATCACATTATCAACAATATAAGCACTAAAATAACTGAAATAGTTCAACTATCTTAGTACATGTGAAAGGAAAAATGGAATACAAACATCCACATAAGAGTCTTACAAAAATTCATAGTTCATGCATGAAGAACTTACTGGCCTTAAAAGGCTTCTGTTATTAAGCAAAAGTTCTAAGACACATATTTACATTGTAGATCACTAGCCCCAGAAGTGGGACATTGGAGCCACTCCTTGCTCCTCAAGGAACTAGTTGATCTCTCTAATGCCTTGCGGGAGGAGCCAAGGTGAAAAGTCCTTTGCTCATATAATGAGGGGTTATATATAACCAAGGGGTGATGCTTCCCTCTTATGACTCTTTGACTACCCTCATGACTGTTCAATGTCCTATGACTTTTCAACTTACATGACTCTTCATATTCATCTATGTCCTTTGCACTTCCACTTTACAATACATTTGATTACAATATGATGGTCCACACTAGTGAGGTGGCATATGAAAACTCATGAAACGACTTAAGTCGACACTGTTGACATGGACTAGCTTGATGATGTGGCAATGTCAAGTCACTATCACTGCTGAGTGCTAGATGTGTTCTTGGATATTCTTTCTCTCCTCCTCCACATAACTTGGTGATTGTGGGTCCTTCAATGATCTTCAGTCTTGGAAGGTGGTTGCAAACTTGTGTCCCTTTGCTTGCTCTTGATAGGTCCACCCGTAAGTTCAACTACAAGTGAGTCTTTAGGCATGCCTCTCTCCTTCTTCTCCTTCTTCATCATATCACCATGACCTGATAGTGTACCTATTCCTGTAATTCACTCATGATGGGACGACAATGATCTGAAAAATCCCTAGTCTAAGATGATGCAATATTATCCATGAACTGAACCTGGGATAGGTCACAAACTGGGAGGAAGGGCTTAGTGACTATGCATTGCACAGTTCCAATTAAAGGGGGGAGAGCTTGATCACTGAGACTGTGCAGAGCGCAACTCAAGCTTGATTGAGGAAATTTTCTACATAGTCCTCACTGAGGATAAAAATTGCGCAGTGCCCATTGGGGGTCAGAATTGCGTAGTTCAATCAGGAACTGGTTGATACGAGAAGGGACCCTGAGAGGACAGACTATGTAGTTTCAAGAGGCATGTGATATTGGGCAACAGAGAAGTCTAAAGGGAAAATTTATGCAGTTTCTAGGGGCAGTGATCTTTGGCTAAGGGAAGAGCACTGGAGGAATCATATGCACAATTTTGGAGGCTAAGGAAGGTTGGGCTCTCTGTGCATTGTGCATTTCCAATAGGAAATGGAAAAGGTTAAGGGTTGAAAGTGTGAAGCGCGTAGTTCAAGGAAGACTGGGAGGCACAACTGCGCAATTTTGGAGGTCAAGGGAGGTTGTTGGAGTCTAGAATTACCCAGAAACACAACCTTGAAGGAAAGTGACTACGCACTGCATAGCTCCAGGCAGTAAGGTCACATCGATGAGGGCTAAGACTGTGTAGTGCATAGCTTAGTTAGGGTTCGGTGAAGCTAAGTTGTGTGGGTGGAAATATTTTCTGAAAATTCCCAAGTGCGGGAGGGAGATGGACTTGTGATGAACCTGAACAATGATCACACAGTTAGGATATTGTGACAACAGGACAACATAGATCATCAGAACAAACAAGCAAAGCATTCCCAGTTGGGATTTGAAATGTTGGCATAAAAATGTTCATACTGTGGATTCTCCAGTAACTGATTCAAAAGCATTCCCCTTTGTGTGTCTGTCTCATGACAAGATGCGACAAGTGCGACACTTAAGATAAACTTTAGAACGGCCATGACAACACTTGTGCGACAATGCTCAAGACTTTGTGTATCAGTGTGACAAATGTTTACATTGTTAGGAGAACTCATTCATACAGGGATTGGCCTTTGAAACCACTAGAAAAGGCTCGTAAACATTACATAATAGTCAAACATGCCTGAAGACGACAATTAATCCAACAATCAAAAGGGGGAAAATAACTTTGAGAAAGCTTATGGAATGAGCTTGAGTGTTTGCAACAATCAAGGAAAGACCAAGGAACACTATGAAATTTGAGTGCAAGACAAAATTTTGGAGGGTGTTGCAGTAGCTACAACACTTGGTAATGCACTGGTTGAATTCCAACTTTTCTTTCATGGTTAGTTTATTTTGTGTAGGGCCTTTGTTCCTCAGGGAGTATTGATTCATCGTGCAGATCATTTTGGCCTTCCCACCTACCCCATGTGTAGACATGGTTCCCTTTATACCTTCTTAGTTGAGCACAACATAAGATTCAACGTATTCACAATGTTTTGAGTTAGGAAGGGTATTTTATCTTGCGAGCTTAATATTTGAAGAGTATAGTTTTTCATCTCTGGTGTTGCTATGTTGCTAGCCGGTCTAGGTAGTACCCCGACGAAGTCACGTAGGAACACAAACATTGCTTCACTGTTAGGGAGCCTCTATAATAACCCAACAGAGTTGCTTGCTTCACCTCTTGGCGTAGGAATCCTTTCTCTTCTTTCTTCTTTATTTATTTATTTAAAGAGAAATGTGCATCAACACTTATTTATTTTGGGGAGGAAGAGGGATCTTGACTTATTGAGAGCAGAAGAGGTCGTTCCTTCAAAGAAGCATATAGAGACCTCTAATTTAGGTTTGCTTGTTTAGATTTTCCCCTTCTTCATTTCTATTAATTGGATAAGCATGATAACACCGACAAAAAACTGAGTATAGGCATAAGGTTTCCTAACTAGCCATGGGTTCATGGCTAGACCAAAATTCTCCTTATGGACGGATCATATTTTCAATTAGGACTTCATCGTCCAAAATATGTAACCAACACAAGGAAGGCGGACAAAAGGCTAGCCAAATGCTACAATGTCACAAGACTCTTTAGAATTCATCTAGACACACACATAGAAGCCACAATGCCATCAGGCACAACACTTATTTACATGGAAAAAACAACACAAGAGTCAAGCAAAGAAACATATGACAAACAAAAAAAGTCTATGTATATAGTGCGGGGCACAACCCCATATCTTCATTGAAAATATTGTTTTAAGTCATGGCCATTGACAAGGAGAGAGTCAATCTTCATGTCAAGTGATTGAAGTCAATACGTGCCTGGCCAAGCTTCTCGTGTACTGTGTATGGTCCAATCCACAGTGGTTGAAACTTAGTGTGTTTTCCTTCGTCCTCGTGGGCTTTCTACCACTTTAAGACTAAGTCACCCAAACTAAAACTATTTTTCCCTTCATAATTTCTATCAAACCAGCTCATGAAATGACTATGGTGAAGCAAAAAAATTTCTTTAGCTTTCAACCTTTCTTCCTGTAGCTTATGCAAAGTGTCCTTCCTATGTTGAACTAAAAGATAGGTCTTGCATTAGGACTCTTGGGACAATTGCTAAGTGGGCAAGGAGATGTTCGGTGGGAGGATGGATTCTTTTTCGTACATCAGGAAATAAGGGGAGTTGTTCAAATAAGGTTTAGGCATGACTTGGTCAGCCCATAAGGAATTCACCAAAGCAGAGTGCCAGCTTTGCTAATAAGAGAATACAATCATTTTGATGATATAGATGGGGTTCTTATTTGTGGATTAAGCAAGACCATTCCCCAGAGGATAATAATTAGTTGAATCTTATAATACCATTTTCCAATGCAAAATCATAATGTCTCAAAGATGAAAAATATGTTGCAATGAAAAAAACAAGTGACGTAGGAACGTCAAACCTGGAGATGATGTTATGATGCAGAAAATTGATGACTTACTGATCGTTCACCTGTTTTAGCAAAAATTTTTCTGTCCACTGCGTGAAATAGTCTATAGCAGTGAGGATATAGCAATTCTTCTTCGATGAGTGTGGAAAAATTTCCCCAATGATATCCAATCCCCACTATTGAAGAGGTTCTTCCACTACAATGAGCTGGAGTGGGGTTGTTGACTTCTGCTTTCTGCAACCTTTGACAGACCAGACACTTGCAAGCATAGGCATGAGAATATTTGAATAGTGTAGGCCAGTAAAATTTGGCTTGCATAGCCTATTGTGTTGTAGTGTTTCCTGCAAAGTGTACCCCAGCTGGTCCGTCATGGAGATCACGTAATACCTTTTCTGAATCATGTGCCTCCAAACACCTTAGCAATACTCCATTGTGGTGCTTCCTGAACAACACCCCATGCACTAACTAATATGATAATGCTTTAAGTCGAAGTGCCCTCTTTTGCCATGTAGAGATGTGAGAGGGCATAGTGCCATGCTCGAGGTATTGGTGCACATATGTGTACCAAGAGTTTATATCCGTAGTGGGGGTGGCTCAATCAATGTTGTACATTCCAGTCTCTTGCTCCCATCCTGTGAGCTCTTATTCTTCCTCTTTTGCGTTTACTGCCTCTGCGTCTAATTGGTAAAGACCACAACCCTTGATTATGTGAACTAGCTTAATGTTTAGATCATATTCTTGTAGCCTAGTCATCCAGTTCACCCTCCTTTCACCCAGATCTTGGTGAACAAGTAGTGATTTGACTGTTGGGTGTGGAATAAAGATAACACAACGATCCTTTAACAGATACGGATAGAAGTTCTTTACCACCTTGTACACTACATAAGATTGTTTTCCCGCGATGGGGTAATTGAGCTCTAGTCCTTTCATACTTTCACTCATGGAGGAGATAGGTCATTCATTATTCAACTCATCCTTATGAGTGAGCAGAACAACAAGAGAAGTGTCATAAGCAAAAGTGTAGAGCAAGAAGTATTTATCGAAGTCGGGGTTGTACAATGTGGTTTATTTTGCTATAGCTTGTTTGATACAGGAAAACACGTCCTTTTCCCTCTTATCCCATTTATAGAATGTGTCTTTCTTGATCATCTCGTTTATTTGTTTAACAATCTGGGCATAGTCAGAGATGCGCTTACGGAGGAAGTTGATATTCCCCAAGAAAGACTACATGGCTTTCTTGTTCACTGGGTGGGGAATCTATGTGATGGTCCTAACCCTTTCTGGGTCTACCTCGATCCCGATTTTAGCAATGATGTGTCCCAGGAGGTTAACTTCGAACACTGCAAAGATACTCTTCTTAGGATTCAAGGATATCCCGTCTTTATGACATCGCGCAAAAATATTCTTCAAATGGCGCAAGTGATATGATCTCTATTTGGAGAATATTGTCACACCATCAAGATAGACTACTACGCTTTGTCCAATAAGATCACAAAAGGCAATGTCCATTCCACATCGGAACGTTACACCAGCATTGGCTAGCCCAGGTGACATTCGTCAAAATTTGAATGTGCTCTACTTCGTCCTGAAAGTAGTTTTTAATTTGTCAGGTTCTCCCACCAGAACCTAGTTGTATCCGGAAAATCCATCAAGCAAAGAAAACATTTCGGTGCCCAATATTGTTTGTAGTATTTTCTCCATGGATGGCACGAGGTAGTTATCCTTATCTAAGGTGCGGTTGAGAATTCAAAAATCTACACACGCGAGTCTCCACGGACTTCTTTCTCACAGGAACCAAATTTGATACCCACGTTGAATGTCGCACCTTGTAGATTATCCGAGCATCCAACAATTTTCTCAATTCCTTTTTTATGAGGGGTTCAAGCATTGAATGAAATTTCCTCAGTTTATGTTGAGATGGCTTGGACCCTTCCTTTATTTGTATTACATGTTGGATGATTCATGTCTCATATGTGTTGATTTCATCGTAATTCCACGTGAAGACATCACAATACTGCTTGAACAAGTGGATGCAGGCTTTCCACTTTTATAGTGTGCATCAAGTAATGAGATTGACATATTTCAGATCTTTCTCAGTTCCCAAGTTGATTTTCTCATGTGAAAATGTGGAACTGTGGGTGTTGGAATTAACGGGCCTCCGGAAACGATTCTACAGATCATACAATTTCTCTAATGAAACCACACCCTTAGGGACGAGGTTTCATTTAATTACATTGGTTGCATCCCGTAGTTCCTTTTCAATCTCATCCTCGTCGATCGTTGCATTCTTGAATATGTTAGTGTTTGCCATAAAATACAGTATCTGTTGGTGGTGAGCACTAGTATTGCAGCAATAATGCTGCAACTTCTGGGGCTTCCTACTTTACTTTTATCAACCTGGTAGTTCATAACAAACTTGGAAGCGACGATGTTGTATGCATAAGTACTAGCTCTTACTGCAAGTTGTCACTTTGTCAGCTGGCGCAAGATCACTAGGAGCTCAAGCCAAATTCTATGAATTTCCAGAAGAAGCTTTTAACCATGATGAAAGAAAGCTAACTCTACAGAGGCTATTCTATTTGCAAAAAGAGAAAGAAGACTGGAATGTAAGGCAAACCCTAATTTATCCAACTAACCCTACTTTTGCAGAAAAAGAGATGGAAACTGAGTAAATGAGTGCCATTGACTACTGAAAAGGTAAATCACATCTACTTAAGCTATTCCCAGAACAAAATAAGAAAATAACATCTTTTTGTATTTTTTTGAGTGGTTTTATGTGAAATTATTATGCTTGGAAATTATTAGATTGTGATTGTGCAAAGTTTTAGTGGCAATGGAGAATGGATTTGGTTTTTGCAGAGGTGGAGGAAGGTGTGGAGAGGTCCTACGAAGCCCCTAGTACCCTTCTAAAGACCTCCCTTGCAATCATACTTCGAAAAATCACTCACAAAATATTCTACAGGAGGCTGCAGGGGAACTATAGGAGGATCTACAAGAGGAGGCCGAGAGCTATTTTTGGAGGTTTTGAAGGTGGAAAAATGATGGGAAAGGGTAACTGAAGGCTAGATGAAGGTGTTGAGGTGTCTGGAGCTTGTCAAGGAAAATAAATAGGGAACATGATGGTTGGATTTGTTCAAATGGCAAGAGGGCAGCTTATGGAGAAACATAGAAATTAGGGCGAATTGGCGAAATGTTGTGAATGAGTTGGGAAATATGGGAGAAGTGAGCTGGTGTTGGCTACTTTATGGATGTATGATGAGCTGAGGTGTCCTGCAAGAGATTTTCACATTTATTTACAAAAAATGATCAAAGAAAGGACTAACTATACAAACAAAACATAAATTTCTCTAGCTTGACCTAATTTCTGACCTACAAACAGAAAAAGTTGAACAGTAACCTTTGAATAGGCAAGCATGAAAAGAGATCTATTGTAAAAGAACATGAAATGATCTAGGCAACTGAATCTGAAGTAATAAATTTATCTTTCCAAATCAAGTCATCACACTAGAAATTGCATGGGAGAGCAAAAATGTGTTTTTGGTGGCAGCAGTAGTGCCTTGACCTCGAATCATAGTCCCAAAAAGGGAGAAAGGAGATCAGGGCTTGTTGGCTGCCTTTTTGAATCTTAGCCTATCAATGCATTGACCTACTTGAGAAACTAAAACAAAAATAGCTATGCAAACCATCAAAATCTACCTATTCTAAACAAGATAAAATGAATCTATGTAACAGAAATTAACTCATGAACTGAAGCAAAAAACATATAAGTAGAAAGTAAGAGGTGTTGGGAAACTTGGGTTGGGTCCTAACCCAAGAGCTTCAGCCCTTTGAAAGAGATCAGTGCTCGTTCAAACACTGTTTCATCCCATTATAAAAAATAAAAGTCACATTACATAAACTGTTCTAAAAAAGGAAGCTCGAAAATAAGTTGAACAAGCGCTGCACAAAAATGCGAAAATTCTACTAATGACTGGCTAACCTACTGAGGCTCTAAGCCCCCTTATTTATACAAATGGATTCCCCCAACAGCCTTCCTAAAATCAAGGAGCTTAGCTTCCCAGAACTGGAGATAAACATCAGTCCTTCTTTACTTGCTTTCTGCCCCTTGGATGCATCAATGTGATTGCTTGTGCTCCGAGTTGCTGATGGAGGATTCGAGGAAAGGGGTCATAAATGAAGGAGAAATCCCCCTACGAATTATATTCCATGTTTTCCTCAAATATTTGCTGCCATTTGCTCATAAATCCTTTGACTTTGTCCAAAATTGACCAAAAATCTGCATAAAGCACACATTAGACTACATGGCAAAATGACTAACCCAATTCACTCTATTAGCATAAATATAATAAAAAACATGAAATAAACTAATGAGAATGGTGGATTAAGTCTAATTAAGAGGCAAAATGAGCCCATATAATTACCCATTTCTGGGGCTCATCATCACCCCCCTACTGAATGGGTTGCTCATCCTCTGAGCAACTAGTCTAACTCTTCATCCTTGATGGCTCTGATAGATTCCCTGACATACCATGCTTCTAATGTGATATATTCCTCTTTATCATGGAATCCTGCCTTTCTATCCACCTCTTCCCACTGTTTCTGTTCTTCCTCCTCTTTTACTCCTTCCAGCAGTCCTAGCAGCAATGGAGGAATGAATTTGAGGCCAATCCAATTGGCCTTCAAGATTTGCATAGAGTGCTTATACAATGGAACTATCCTCATGGCTTCTCTCATCCTATTTGGGGAGTGATACTCCCTGATCTGTAGGCTTTGTGGAAATATGTTCCACCTTCTCATGTAGGCATGAATGCAGTCATCTCTAAACAATCTCTCCATGTCCTCGAAATGTGTAATACCCTGGGCCTACTCATCAACATATTTGGGGACACTTTTAGTATTAGCTACAAGGCGTTGGTGGGCATAGATGAGAGCCATGGGGTCTTCCGGCTCTTCTCTAATCATCAGAGGTTCATTCAGCTTTTTTGCCATCATTTTCTGGATTTCTGCTACCCTTTTCTCTTCATGGCTCATCCAAGATGCCATGGCCATTAGCTGCAAGTCTCCTAACACAGCATTGGGATCCCATAGGTTCATATCAGTAAGGGTCATGTTGTGTAAGTAAAACTTTCCCAGCTTCGCTTTGTCCTCAGCTAAACTATGATCACATAGATCCATGAATTGGCAATAATCCTGAAAAGGTATGGTGCCTCTCTAGGCCAGAGTCTTGATTTGAAATTGGAGCCACTGATCCTTGAGCTACACCGCATATGATTTAGCTCGTTGCCTACATTGTAGTGCCTCCATAGCCCAGCTAGCCATGCAGGCTAATTGGGCTTCCATTTCCTGTAGCTGCCTTCTTAAGAATAATACCTCATTTTATGCCTAGGGTTCCCTTTCCTGTTGCTATTTTATTAATTTCTCACCTTTTGCTTGGGGTTCCTTTTCCTGCTGATGTCTTTTTAAGATTAACAACTCATTTTCTACCTGGGGTTCCCTTTCTTGTAGCTACTTTTTTGACATTTCATTTTCTGCCTACAATTGAGCGCTTTTGATGCTTTCTATATGCCTAACCATGCTCAATTCTTTGCCCATTTTTCTCAATTTTTCTTCCATGTGCCCAATGTCTTCCACCCCTTTTGATTTTGCAATCTGCATCCATGTATGGGTCCTTACTCTTTCCTTTTCTAGCTCAAAGGAAAGAGGGACTACAGACTTTTGTGGGATGATTTTCCCTCCTTCCAAAAGGTTGTAATAAGAGCCTAAATTAGGTTGAGGGTCAGGCTTTGGTATCTCTTTTGCCTTATATTTCTCCTGGGTCTATCCTTCTGCCTTCGTTTCAAGATTCTCAGTCTCTTGAAGCTTTGTTGATGTCTCCTGTAGAGCGGTCTACACCTCCTATAGGACTGTTTTAGATTCCATAATTTTGATCATTTCTTTCCAAGTAGAAGCTCTAGGGCTACCCCTTTCATAGGTAATGGGGGTTTTGGATGGAGATTCCTCCTCTTTTGCAGTAGGGACATCTTCAATGATGATGTGCTCCTTTGAAGGTGGCTGAGGCTTCCCCATCTTTATTCTGGTGCTCTTTCGAGCCTTGAAGTACATAAATGGTTGTCTCTTCCTTTTTCCTTTGGGCTTGGTTGGAGTACTAAGTGCAGCAACAAAAACTATTTCCTCTCTTGCTAGTGTCTCAGGTGACACTTCTTCCTGCTTTGATTCTTCTTTTTCATCTGTTGTTTTTCCTGTTTCTGCTTTCGAGCCTTGAAGTACATAAATGGTTGTCTCTTCCTTTTTCCTTTGGGCTTGGTTGGAGTACTAAGTGCAGCAAGAACAACTATTTCCTCTCTTGCTAGTATCTCAGGTGACACTTCTTCCTGCTTTGATTCTTCTTTTTCATCTGTTGTTTTTCCTGTTTCTGCTGGTTTTGCTTCTGTTGTTTCTGATTTTGTTTTCTCCTTTGCTTGCTTAGCTTCTGCTTTTCATGTGGCAACATTTTTCTAAACTATCTTAGGCTTCTTCCTTTCAGTTCTTTGCCTCTTCTTTTTCTTTGCTATGGTTTTACCCTTTTCTGCTTTTGATTCTTTCTTCTTCTCTGTTGTAGGCTCATCTTCGATGGTGTCATGTTTCCCTTTTTCTATCTGGTTTCCTTTTTTCTCTGTGTGGGGTACCTCTTCTTCCATTTGAGTGTCCTTTTCTTCTTCATGGGTTCCCTTCTCAGCTTCTCCTTTTTGTTCTTCCTCTTCACTTTCAGATGGACTAAGGTCATTGGTGAGAGTTTTTATATCATCCTCTTTAGTCATGTTTCTGAAAATATCCCAGTCTATGGGGATTGTGAAAGTGTGGAGGGCATCCTCCACCATCAATTTAATTAGCCCATGGTGAGCCAGTTGGTCTGGAACACCTACCTTCAATTTGGTGCTAGATTATATTAAGGATTGAGGGAGAAAATATGGAATACTGAGTTTAATGGATGTAGGAAGGTCCATGCCATATCTGAGTTCATGTAACAGTCTGAAATGATACCCATAAACTATGTTGTATCTTCCTTCACATGAGATGTAGTTCATAATCTGATAACGGACCTCATCCCATGGGTAATGTATACTTGTTCTCTTGATGCCATTCTTGCCCTCCACAAGATGTTCATTAGGTTGGAAAAAGGTCTTCTTGGCAACTTGACCCAGTGGTTTTTCTTCCTTGCTCTAGGGTAGTCCAAGTGGGAGACTTGTAATCCTGTTGATGAAATCTGGGGCGATTTCTATAGTTAGACCCCTGAAACTAACAATGGCATGGGTTTTTGAGTGAGTTTTTAAAGACAATATAAATTCCTCTGTGACTTCATCATCATACCCATGCAAATTTTCAAGCAAAGGCATCCAATTTGCTCTAGTGAAGAGGGCTACCACTTCTGGATGTTCATGTAGCTTAGTTGAATTCAGAGGCTCCTTCCTCATAAAACCCCTTGTCGTGATGTTTCAGATTCTGCTGAAATATCTCAGTTGAAGAGGGAGGCAGCAAGTTTAATCCCGAAAACATAGGAACAACTGAGGTTTTCTTTCAAGAAATAGGAAGAGAGTTTTTGTGTGTGTGTGTGTGTTTTTTTTTTTTTTTTTTTAATTTCAACTTTCCTTCCTTCCAAAATCCGTTCTCTAGACTCACATTACTTCTCTGTCTGTTTGAGGGAAACAATATCTTAAAAAAACAGAGAACATACAGAGTTGTGTTTTTTCATTTTTCAAAATAAGCAGATACCCAATGCAAGTTCACTCTTTACAGGCTTGATTTTCTAGAGTTGCATCATTTCTTTACATAGGATAATACCACGAAGGAGAAGGAGACAGACTTTCAGTGCAAAGAGAAAATGGAGAAACTGTATATATTAAAAAAAAAAAAAAAACACAGGTAGACTATGTTCTCACTTTCCTTCCCTTTTAAACTCAATACCTCGCTTGGAATCACACCACCTTTTGTGTATATATGGAAATGTAGAGTGGGTTTTACTAAGCCTACCTTTCTTAGCCTGAATTTGTCATGAAATTCTGAGTTTTCCTTTGCAGTGCTGCTCACTAGCCATCTTGTAGAAAGGCTCCTGTAGGACTATGTTTTCACTTCTGTAGAGTTCGATAAATGGAAGGGTTCTGAAACTAACAGAAAGCGACAGTTTCGAGGCTCTGGAGGTGGTAGATAGGTTGCTATAGTTGAGAGCTCATCGACACAAATGAGAACACAAGTGGTGAAGGCGGTCGACTACAACGTACTTAAGCTTATGGGAGCATTCTGTGGTGACAAGGTGAGGTGGCAGGAAGGGTACGCTACCCTCATCCGGACCGTTGGTCTGTACTTCAGTGTCATGATGAAAATTTTATGCTGCCTGCTGCAATTATTTCAATCATTCCCGTTAGATTCCACCACTACCTGTTTTAAGATTTTTTCGAGTTGATTGAACACACGTGCTGATTGCACCCACTGAGTGTTATTTGGACTGGATGAGGGTGGCCAGTTAGCTGGCCATCGATCTCATTCAATCGTATCCATCTCACTTGTCCATGCAGTTTTTAAATTATACCCATGCAACAGAGGAATGGGTTTAGTCAATTACATGTTAGTTGAGAATTGCGTGCTACTGTGCTATTACATGCTTAGACTTTGGCGTTCTATCCATGGATTTCTGCTGCTGGCACCCGTTGCTTCTAAATTGGTGGCTCAGCTACCTTGTACTGGTGATCTTCAATCAGGATCGAGCTCCTTGTGCATTTTATACATCTATGGCTGCACTGACCCTGCCTTTGGAGCTCGATTTTTAAGGGGATCAACTACTACAGGAATCCTGCAAGATTTCTTGTAGTTGCTTCTCCCTCTAAAACTTTTGGTTGAGGCTTGAGAAGGGACTGGAGAGGTAGCTAAGGAAGGTTTTGTCAGTAAAGGAAAAGCCACTAGTATGCACTAGGCAAGAGTTAAGTTAAGGATGCTGCTTGTTTATTCTTCATTTTTCAAAAAACAAAAGAAACAAGATTTATGTGTTTTCTATGCAGGGAAGAAAGAAGCGAGTGGAAATGCAGTGGTGCGGCTATAGAATGGAGAGTTAGGAGGATGAATGGTGGTAGGGGGGTCCATAGGTCTTCTAGACAAGTTTCTAGCCCTTTGATCCTTTTCTTGACTTGATTTCGAGTTCTCTGTGATTTCTACAGGAGCCTCCTGTAGAATGCTCAGAGCCTCATGTAGGATGCATAGTTTTCCTGAACAAGTGAGATCAGGGACTGGGAAAAGACAATAGCGACGAAGAAATGGTTTATCAGAGGTGTATTCAGCTTGGTCATGTCCCTTTTTCTTCTGTGGCCCTCCTACAATCTACAATGCATTCAAAAGAAGTTAATTTTTCTGTTCCTTTTTTTTTCACCCTAACTGCCTACCCTGGGTGCCTCCAAGGGGAGGTTTTCACCCAGGGATCTTTTATTCTCCTCATTTTTGTTTTTTGTTTTTTTTTGTGATTTTTTTTTTATTTTTTTTAGGGTGTGGGTGGAGTGGAGGCAAAGACTTTCTCCACTACCAACACTATTTTACTCAGATTCTCAATGAATTCTTTCTTGGAGAAGGGATTCCTCTAGATTTTCAACCTATGCCAATTGAAAAGCATGGGGATGGCTTCTTCATCGATGGTCATGATTAGAACTGAACCATTGTCATTGCACCTTTCTACTGTGTATGGTCCCAGCCATCTTGTCCTCAGTTTGCCCTTGAAATCTTTATACCTTGAATCATACAACAGTGCCCAATCTCCTTCCTGGAATTGTTTCTCTTTGAGGTGTCTGTCATGCCATATTTTCCTTTGAAGCCGAACTACCTCTGGGTGGAGAAGGGCCTACAATATTTGTTCATCCAATCCATTTAGCTAGAGTAACCTTTCCTTTTGTGCATGGCTGAGATCTAGGTCCAGCTGAGTTGTCATCCTTAATGTGTTATATTCAAATTCTATTGACAATAAAGCCTTCTTCCCATAGACCACTCATAGGGTGTGAACCCTATGGTGTTCTTCCAGGTGGTGTTATAGGCCTAGGTGGCCTCAACCAATCAATCTGCCCAATATTTTCTGCTGTTGCACACTAGCTTGGTCAAAATCCCTTCCAAAGCTCTGTTAGTGACTTCCACCTATTCATTTGCTTGCGGATGGTAAAGGGTCGAAGTTTTGTGCTTAATTTTGTGATGTGTGAGCAAGTCTTCATTTAGATTGGAGGTAAACTGACTCCCTTGATTCGTGACTAATTCTCTTGGATATCCAAACTTATAGAATATATTCTCTCTTAAAAACTCAGCTACTTTTTCTTCTGTTGCTGCCTTGATTGCCTTTGTTTTTGCACATTTTGTTAGATAATCAGTGCACACGATGATGTAATATTTTTGCTTTGAAGGAGGGTTGACAGGACCCACAAAGTCCATGCCCCACTTCTCAAATGGCTTGAAAGTCACTTGAGGTTGCAGGGGCATCTCACCCCTTGGAGTAGGTTTCCCCATCCTTTGACACCAGTCACATTGGTTGATATATCGCCTTACATCTTGATGAAGAGTGGGCCAATAGTAACCTGCTTATAGAATTTTGAAGGCAGTCCTCTTTGCTGCAAAATGGCCCCCACAAGGCCCATCATGATGGTCAAGAGAATGTCAAAATATTCCTCCTCCCTGACACATCTTCTCAAAACTTGATCTGGGCCAAATTTGAAGAGATTTCCCCAATCCAAGTGAAAGTGGCACTTTTCCTCGCGATCTTGCTCTTCTCTTTTGACGATAGGTGTGGCAGGAACTGTGCGGAAACCAAGTAATTTGCTATATCGGTAAACCATGGAGAGTGTACTAAGATAGAAAATAGGTTTTCATCTGGCATTTGATCATCCACCATTCCTTCTTCACCTGCAAGCAGATCTATTCTAGACAAAAAATCAGCAACAACATTTCCCTTACCTGGCTTAACAACAATGGTTAAATCAAATTGTTGCAATAAAAGCAATCATCTAATAATGCGAGCATTTACATCTGGTTTATTCATTAAATACCTAATTGCAGCATGATCAGTGTGCACAAATGTTTGATAGCCAGTGATGTAGTTTCTGAATTTATTTAGGGAATGGACTACAGCTAGGAGCTCCTTTTCGGTTACAGTGTAGTTTAATTCTCCCTTTGACAAGTTTTTAATTACAAAATATATGGCATAAGGGAGCTTCTCATCAACCTGCTCTAAGGCTGCTCTTATCGCTTTGTTTGAGGCATCTGTATGAATGTGGAAAGGTAGGGCCCAATTTGGACCTCTCAAAATGGGGGCAGCCACCAGTTTACTTTTCAAGGTATCCAGAGCTTCTTGACAGTTGTCAGTCCATATGAACTCATCATCTTTTCCCAAAAGACCAAACAATGGAGAGGCTAGCTTACATCCTTAATGAATCTTCTATAATACCTTGCTAAGCCTAGTAAACTTTGAACATCTCTTACCTTTTGAGGAGGTGGGACCCTTTGGATGATGGCAATTTTGTTGGGGCCCACTTGTAATCCTTGCTGAGAGGTTGCACTACGTATCATGGTCCCTTCAGTCATCAGGAATTCACATTTTTCAGGACTGAAGGATAGGTTCATTTCAGTACACTTGTCCAAAAATTTTCCTAGGTTAGACAAAGCTTCCTGGAAGTTAGAACCATAAGGGGTAAAGTCATCCATATAGATTTCCACTACATCATGAACCAGTTCAGCAAATATACTCAATACTGCTCTCTGGAAAGTGGCAGGAGCATTGCAAAATCCAAAAGGAAAGACCCAATATGCAAAGGTACCCAAAGGACAAGTGAAAGTGGTCTTATCTTAGTCTTCTGGGCTGATTTGGATCTGGTTGTACCTGCTAAACCCATCTACGAAGGAGAAAAACTTCTTCCCTGCCAGGCCATCTAACACTTGATTTATGAAAGGCAAAGGAAAATGGTCCTTCTTGGTGGCCTTGTTTAGTTCCTGATAATTGACATAAATTCTCCCCTTCCCATTTTTCTTTGGCACTAGCACCAAAGGAGAGACCCATTCACTGTCAGAGATGGGGTAGATGAATTTGGCATCCAGTAACTTTTGAAGTTCTTCTTTGACAATGTCCTTAAGTGTTGGATTCATCCTCCTTTGAGGCTGCCTGACTGGTTTGCAATCTTCCTTAATGTAAATGTGATGAGTACAAACTAAAGGGTGCACTCCTTTCATCTCCATATAGCTCCAAGAAAAAGCATCCAAGTGGTTTCTTAATAAGCTACACAGTTCTTTCTCCTAAGAGGTGGATAGGGATGAGTTGATTTTCAAGGTTCTTTTTGGGTCGAATTCCATATTCTTAACTCAGAGAGAGGTTGGGTCACCCACACAAAGATCAACTAAAGGATTGGCTTGGGTTTCTTCCACTAGCTCTTCTAATGGCAACACACTGGGGGTGGATTTTGAATCAAGTTTTCAATAAGATCATCCTTAGGTTGTGGTTCCCCCCCATGGTAGCTTCCACTACACACAGTGGTGCAGAATAAACTTCATCCTCATCTTCCTCCTAAAACCAGAGAGGTAAATCATGTTTTAACAAAGGTTGTGCAAGAGGATATAGGACTAGCTGCTTGGACATATGCCCATTCTTGATTGTCATGTTCCCAACTCGACAACTGATGTAGACATCTGTAGTAGCCAACTAGGGTCTTCCCAAGATGAGAGGATATCCAATGAGCTTTGCCTTTGGTTGGAGAACTAGGAAATCAATAGGGTACTCCCAAGAATCAATGGAGACCATTACATTTTCCACAATCCCTTCAGGGGTCACGGTGGAGCGGTCTGCTAACTGTAGTATTGTTGTGGTCTTTCTCAGGGAGCCCTAAAGGTTGAGCTTGAGCATAGTGTCCTTGGTCATCACATTAATGGCATCCCCTAGATCAATCAGGGTATGGGGGATTATGGTGCCATTGATGTGGGCATCGACTACAGGGCTTCTAGGGTCTAGATATTTCGGACAGATTACCTGCCCCAACATCAGGTCGGATAGTTGTCCTACGACATTGATAGTTGGGGCATCTCTCCTGCGCCTACCTGGATGCCTGAAACACTTCTCCTTGACCATCTTGTTGTATATAGGCATATCCTTTATGGCTTAGAGAAGTGGTATCTTTACACATAATTGTTTCAATTCTCCAAGAAGTTCAGTTTCTTCTGGGGTAGGTTGTGTTGTTCCAGATAATCTCTCAGGAAAGGGTGGAATGGATTTTGGTTCACTTTCCTTTTTTTCTTCCTCATCCTCCTTAGGGGGGAGGCTGGTTATCTGGGAGAACCTTCCCAGATCATAGGTTAATCTCTTGAATCTCCACAGCATAGGTCAGGCATGATGGTTCCCCACTACATATCTGTTGGGCCTATCTGTTATTCGGGTTCGGGTTCGGTTGAGCAGGTATTTGGGGTTGCCTTGGTGGAGTAGGAGGTAATGGTTGTGGTTGAGTAGGTGGTGGAGGCAAAAGAGCGAGAGGAGAGTTGTACTGGGGCCTCCACCCCTGATGAGGTGCATTCCACTGAGGCTGTGGCTAAGCATAAGAGTGAAATGAATGAGTAGTTGGTTAGGCATGGTATTGAGATGGATATGACCAAGGAGGGGGTGTGGACCAGAAAGGATGAGCAGGGGGACCCCAAGAAGGCATGGAAGTGGCTTGATTAGGGTTGCAATATGTCTAGAATGTCCCTTGCATTCCCTGCTGATAAGGTCTGGGTCCATGTGGCCTCCTTTAGTTCATGAAATAGAGTCGTTTAGTGGCTCCTTTGGCCCCCTAGTATGCATCTTTAAGTCCGGGCAATGAAGGACATTGATTCATAGAATGGTCTTCTTGACAGACTGAACACACTTCTATAGATTTCAATGGACATTTGTTCCTAGGATGCCTTCTAGTGCACCCAGGACAAAAAATGGCCAAGGCTCTTTATGATTCTTCTTGTTTCCTTTTGATATGCAAGGTATCCATTTGCATGGCAAGATCTTGCATCATCTCGCTCTTGAAATCTTCCAGCAGATTTTCAAATTCAACTCTAAGGGATGAACTAGATGAGGATGTACTGGCTAGGGGTTGACTGCCCCTACCTCTCTTTCTGGCTACCCTAGAATGGTTTCTAAACACAGTCTTTATTTCTTCATAATATAGTTGGTAGATGTCCTCCCCAGCCAGCAAATGGAGGGTATCTAGAAGGTCTTCCGGGACCCGTCTAAGCAGGACCAACTTCAAAAATTTGGGGTCAAGTGGGCACTTGGCCCTTTTATAACTGAGTTAAAACCTCTCTTCATAATCTTCCAAGGATTCATCGCTTCCCATGGTCATTCGAAAGATTTCTTCCTTGGTCTCCTTTGACCTACAATAGTCTTGATATTTGTTATTAAAGGCTTGCTGCATCTGAGCCCAAGTTGTGATGTTGTTTCCAGGTAATCCTATGAACCAGCGCAATGCTGCATCCTTGAGGGTTGAAGGAAACAGTTTCAACTTCTGCTCATCTTCTGCATAGTCATAGGTTCGACAAATAACAACAAATTCAAACAAAAAGGTATCAAGATCTTCGGTAGTCAACCCATGGAAGTGAGGTAAGGCTGAAGGACTTATGTTCTGCATTTTAGTGTCCCCATTGCTCTCTCAAATGGGAAAGGTACCCTTTACTCTTTCTCCATTCTCTCTAACATTTCTGTTTTCAGCCATGGTCTCAGGAGGGATGGTTTCTTCCCCTTCTTCTACTATAGGATCTTCGTATATCTTTGGTTGTTCACCTATAGGTTCTTCTGGATCACTGCCACCGAAGAAGAGAGAAGGGTGACTTTGTGATGTGGTGGGGGTGTTGGGTATGAATTTCCTTGAATTATATCTATTCCTACGAGGCATGAAAGGAAATATCTTTTTGGGTGATTTTTGTTTATTTTCTGCTTGTACCTATAAAAAT
>APFE030108313.1:40527-54662 GCA_000404065.3 Pinus taeda
AATGAAATTGATTGAACAAACAAATTGCAACTAACTGAAATGAACTTGCTGAAATTAAATTGCAGAATTGAAATGAAAGCAAGGAAATGACTAATCTAATTTTACTGGAATGGAAATTTCAGAATTGAAATGAAAGCAAGGAAATGACTAATCTACTTTTGCTGAAATGGAAATTGTGGAATTGAAATGAAAGTAGGTAAATGACTAATTTATTTTTGATAAAATGGAAATTGTAGAATTGAAATGAAAGCAAGGAAGTGCAGAAATTGAAAGAAAAACTACTCTACTTTTGCTGAAATAAACTACTTAGCAGAATGTTGCAGTAGAAAATGGAAGAAAGCAATAATCACAAAATACTTTGACACTTCCCTGGCAACAACGCCAAGAAGTGGTGAGCACTAGTATTGCAGTAATAATGCTGCAACTCCTGGGACTTCCTACTTTACTTTTATCAACCTGGTAGTTTGTAACAAACTTGGAAGTGGCGGTGTTGTATGCACAAGTACTAGCTCTTATTGTAGGTTGTCACTTGGTCACCTTGCGCAAGATCACTAGGAGCTCAAGCCAGCTTCTATGAATTTCCAGAAGAAGCTTTTAACCATGATGAAAGAAAGCTAACTCTACAAAGGCTATTCTATTTGCAGAAAGAGAATGAAGACTGGAATGTAAGGCAAACCCCAATTTATCCAACTAACCCTACTTTTGCAGAAAAAGAGATGGAAACTGATGAAAGGAGTGCCATTGACTATTGAAAAGGTAAATCACATCTACTTAAGCTATTCCCGGAAGAAAATAAGAAAAGAACATCTTTTTGTATTTTTTTGAGTGGTTTTATGTGAATTTATTATGCTTGGAATTTATCAGATTGTGATTGTGCAAAGGTTTGGTGGCGATGGAGGATGGATTTGGTTATTGCAAAGGTGGAGGAAGGTGTGGATAGGTCCTAAGAAACCCCTAGTACCCTTTTGAAGACTTCCCTTGCAATCAGACTTCGAAAAATCACTCATAGGAAATTCTACAAGAGACTGCAGGGGATCTACAGGAGGAGGCCGAGAGCTATTTTTGGAGGTTTTGAAGGTGGAAAAATGATGGGAAAGGGTAACTGAAGGAAATATGAAGGTGTTAAAGTTTCTGGAGCTCGTCAAGGAAGATCAAGAGGGAATAGGATGGTTGGATTTGTTCAAATGGCAAGAGGGCAGCTTATGGAGAAACGCAAAAATTAGGGTAGATTGGCGAAATGTTGCGAATGACTTGGGAAATTTGGGAGAAGTGAGCTAATACTAGCTGCTTTATGGATGTATGGTGAGTTGAGGTGTCCTGCAAGAGATTTGCACATTTACTTACAAAAACTGATCAAAGAAAGGACTAACGATACCATGAAAACATAAATTTCTCTAGCTTGACCTAATTTCTAACCTACAAACAGAAAATGCTGAACATTAACCTTTGAATAGGAAAGCATGCAGGGAGATCTATTGTAAAAGAATATGAAATGATCTAGGCAACTGAATCTGAAGTAATACATTTATCTTTCCAAATTAAGTCATCACACTAGAAATTGCATGGGAGAGCAAAACTGTGTTTTTAGTGGCAACAATAGTGCCTTGACCTCGAATCATAGTCCCAGAAAGGGAGAAAGGAGATTAGGGCCTGCTGTTGGCCTTTTTTAATCTTAGCCTGTCACTGCATTGACCTACTTGAGCAACTGAAACAAAAACAACTATGCAAACCATCAAAATCAACCTATTCTAAACAAGGTAAAATGAATCTATGTAACAAAAATGAACTCATGAACCGAAGCAAAAAACCTATAAGTACAAAGTAAGAGGTGTTGGGCAGGTTGGGTTGGGCTCTAACCCAAGAGCTTTAGCCCTCTAAAAGAGATCAAAGCTGGCTCAAAAACTGTTTCATCTCCATTATCAAAAATAAAAGTCACATCACATAAACTGTTCTAAAAAAGGGAGCTCAAAAATAAGCTGAACAAGTGCTGCACAAAAATGTGAAAATTCTACTAATGACTGGCTAACCTACTGAGGCTCTAAGCCCCCTTATTTATACAAATGGAGTCCCCCAACAGCCTTCCTAAAATCAAGGAGCTCGGCTTCCCAGGACTGGAGATAAACAATAGTCCTTCTTTACTTGCTCAATTGCCCCTTGGATGCATCAATGTGGCTACTTGTGCTCTGACTTGCTAATGGAGGATTCAAGGAAAGGGGTCATAAATGAAGGAAACAACCCCCTACAAATCCTCTTCCCTATTTTCCTAGAATATTTGCTGCCATTTGCTCATAAATCCTTTGACTTCGTCCAAAATTGACCAAAAAATTAGCATAAAGTACACATTAGACTACATGGCAAAATGACTAACCCAATTCACTCTATTAGCATAAATATAATAAAAAACATGCAATAAACTAATGAGAATGGTGGATTAATTCGAATTAAGAGGCAAAATGAGCCCATTTAATTACCCATTTCTGGGGCTGATCAGTTGGTCGTCATAAAAAACACATAAGTTAACGATATTATCCGGGATGGAATGTTTATACAAAATTTCAATAGAAAAGCCATCCCTTAAAGGTGACATCCTAGCAACAAGTTTTTCCAAGGCATCCACTGCTGCTTTATACATTCTTGGAACTAAAATAATATTAAAATCTTGGAAGTGAGAGATGAGTCACCATATCTCTTTTTGATAACTTTAAGATGAGGTGAAACACAATGTATAGTTTTACGTACCTGACGCACCATGATTTTGGAGTCACCTACCACTTTTAGAATGGCAACGTTGAGGTCAATGGCCTTCTGTAAGCCTAAGACAAGTTCTTCATACTCTGCAATCTTATTCATACACTTGAATTCCAAGAGGCTAGAGATCAAATGTTTTCTCTGGAGCAGGTCTATTAAAATGCAACCAGCTCCAAAGCTGTCCTACATCTTGGAGCCATTGAAGTACATAGTCCACATATCATATGTACAGGGACTGCTAACTACACTAGTACTACTATTACTACTATTAACTTTACAAATTTCATTATCACCTGTTGGACATGCAAGGAGATCCAATTGTGTGTCTGGTGGAACTAGGGATGGCTTTGTAAGATAGCACCCCAACTGTGTCGAGAAAATAATTTCCAAATAATAGTTCTGAGAAAGTCATTGGCTCATTATGTCCATTCAAGGGATTCATCGTGTGCTTCATGTATCTCTTTGACTCTACTTGGATCTGAATGTTCCTGCCCTTGTACGGAAGCCATAGATGTGACCAATATGTGGAAAAGTATCCTTGAAGGTTGCTTGACCAGTCTTTTCTCAGTAACACTTTGTATGCTTCCAGAATGTCCACAATCACTATGTTGATACATTGGTGAACTCATTCGTCAGATGATAAACAGACAATGACATCCTTGAGTTCACAAATTTCCTAGACATGAGTTCTATCCAGCTCAATAATATGTGCATCTATATTTTCCCATTTATCTTTCATCTTCTTGGCCATAGTTAGTGGCATGAAATTCACCGATGCACCTGAACTAACCAAGAAATTGTGTACATTAAAATTGAAGATTTCAAATGTTAACAAGAATGACAGGCAAAGTGTGTTTGCATCCATCATGAGTGCATTAAGTATAGATGTGAGAGTGTTAGGAGACTTACTATATCCCTTGTCCAAAGAGGTGGCATTGCCTAAAGAGGTTTTCCCAAGTTCTCATTGAAGGATGTTCCTCTAGCTTGTGATATTTATGAATTTGAACATGGAGATATTTGCATGAAACTTCTTCATATCATCTACAACATTATAATCCACTACGGGTAGACTAACTGAGGTGTCTCGGGATGGAACTTGGTTTGTGGTTTCCGGAGGGATGGTTCTGTCCTTACTTCTATCAGAAACACTTTTCATTGAGGTTGCTTTCCCGAACTTTCTCTGAGTGTTCTACGCTAAGTTAGTCAGAGGATTGAGTTTCCTTAACAAAATTTCTTTGAATTTTTGTATCGTCACCTCAACCATAGTGGTCGACCCTTGGCTTCTTAAGTTGTATCATCTGCTCTGCTTCTGGGCCAGACCATCACTCAGAGGCTTCTTATCGGTAGTACTCTTTTGGGCTGCGAGAATGTAATGATACATGTTCATTGCATGCCGAATGCTTGGAGCTTCATCAGCTGCAACAAATTCTTCCTTCTCTTCATTGGGTTTAGCTTGCTCCTCAACCATTTTGCTTATGAGTTGGTTCCATTGTGGGCATGTCTTCTCCAAATGATGCTCATTATGAAACGTGAAATACGAATTCATGCCAAATTTTTCAATATTCAGGATAACATTAGAACTCTACACAAAATTTGCTGGTTGATTACTGTTGTTGCCAAAAGATGAATTCCTTCTGAACAAGAACTTAGGGGGCTTACTGCTCACGATAGTCTTACTTGTCCTTTGTTTGATTTCATCCATTTTAGTAGTTAGGGAATTCACGAGATGAGTCAGCCTTTCAAGATCATTCGACTCTTTCTCCTTAGCCTTGGTCATGGTGGCTTGAGACCTCTTACCCGTTTCCTCGAAGTATTTTTTTTATTCATCATCTGGGATGATTCCAATAGCATGAAAGTAATTCTCAATGGCAATAGCCTCTTCATACTTTTCTGTCAATGTCTGTCTCGCAGTTCACTTTACAAACTGTGCAATATTTGTTGGCAAGATAGAAGTGTAGTAATCTATGGTGATGGAGTCATGAGGTTTTGTGTTGTCAGAAAATTTGTTCAAGATGCGATTGAACCTCTGATTGAAATCTTTAACTTTTTCTTTCTTCTCCATTTTTAGATTACCCAACTCCTTTAATAAGATGGCAGTGATTTTATATTTAGCAATTTTTTCAAGAAATTTCTTTTTGAATCCCCTCCAATTCTGGATGGAGTTTAGAGGAAGGATGTGGTACCATACAGTTGCTCTACCATCCAAGGTACATGGCAAATGTTTGCATGCAACATCATTGTAACGTACCTCAAGTGTTTTCAAATATAGGTAAAAGTTGTCTAAGTGATCTTCAACCTTTACTGTCTTGTTAGGGTCATACTTCATCAAGAGCTTCTTCGCATGCCTCGTCATCTTGTGCAAGACACCCGGAAGTGTTGAAAATGTGTAACTAGGTTCAGTCTTCATTAGTATGAAATGTATTCTCGTAAATGTAAAATGAAAAAGAAATTATTATTATTATTATTAAAGCATGGGTTTCATGCTCAAGTTCTTTTATTTTATAGTTCAAGCACCCATTAAGCGCTTCTAGGGTTTGTCCTAGGTATAAGAGTCATTTTCATATATGGAAAACCCTATGGGCACATTGTAAATTTCAAGAAAAAAATATTTTGTATTGGAACTGTCAAAATACCTCCAAGATCAAGTTGGCCTAATGAGTTGTCAAGTCGGCCTACATGAAGAGCCACATCCACCCTTGAGGAAGCCTATATATAAGAGGAAATCATCCTCCATTTGAATCAGTCACTCTCTCATATATTATGCGAAGAAGACAGAGGAAAATGAAGTTGAAGAAATAAGTGTGAAGAAGAAAAGGATTAAGAAGTCGAAGTGTTGGGTCTTTCTCTATTCTTTTGGAAGTGCAAAGTTAGGGTTTCTGTGCTAGGATAGTCTAAGGTTCGGTTTTGAAAGAAAGAGATAAGGGAAGATAAGAGAAGGTCTCTTAGGGCATATTACTAGCCCTAGGACTCAAGTAAAGGCAAGAGAAGTCTCCTAGAGAAACAACAACAGTTGTTGGGGAGCTGAATTTCAGATCTACTAGGAGATCGAAGATATTGCAGCAGGAGGCCATGGAAGACTTGATCTTTGAGGGTATTTGTTTGAGTCTAGGTCATGGTATTCATCAATTGAAATATCTTAAATGTAAGGATATTTTCAAGTTTTCCCCTCAAGAGGAGGGGTTTTGGCCCTGGCTTACAACCTATGTACTGTGTCATTATTCTTATTGTTTTGGTAGTTGTTTGATGTATTGCACATTGGAATAATAACGAACAAAATTAATAAGTAAAAGGTAAAACAAACAATTATCAAGTAAGGAGAATTAACATATTCATCTCCCTATTGAATTCTCAACAGGAAGTACCAGTGGGCCCTGATTCATCCAATCCAGGTTTTTCTCTACCATATCTTCCTTTTTATTGTCCTCATCTTCCTTTTCTAAATTTGATGGTTCCTCTTCCTCTTCTTCTCCGCCTGTCCCTCCAAAACTAGAGCCTGAAAGAAAGGGGTTTCCTTTGTTACCTCCTTCAAAGAGTGGAGGATCTTCTTCCCTTTCCACAACATCTCTTAATTATTCAAGAGTGGTGAGGGCCACTTCTTCAACGGAGAAGACTACTATTCCTGTGGGGCTGGTCTTCTTATTATTTTGAGAATATGGAAGATTGATTACTCTCAGAATTAGCCCAATAGCTTTTGCAAACTGACGGTTGATGGGGCAGATGGATCCAAGCTGATCATATGAGATATCATATTTAGGCTTGCGCTGGGAAGAGTCACCAACTTCAAAAGTATGAGTAGGGGAGATGGAGTGAACATTTTTTCCTTGACTAGAAGATGGATTAATGGGATCAATGGGTGATGGGCCTCTAAATTAGACATAAATTAAAGACCATGCCTCTAAAGTAAACATGAATTAAGGCCTATGACCATCCTTCATCACATTAAACCTCTCTTTTTGCATTAGATAATGTATTTTTAACTTTAATATATTCATTAGGAAGGCTTATAAATAATTGCATACTTGTGCCTAATATTATTTATTTTTGTGGAATATTATGAGAACATTGGGCATATTATGAAGATTTGGAGGAGGAGATAATTTAGGTACTTGCTCCCTACTACAGGAGGATCACTATTAAATAATAAATCAACTAGATATTATGGAATTATGACAGAGATTGTGGAACTCCAATGATTGAGAAAATCTAGGAATGTGTTCCTTGCCATTGAATGCATATTCCTAGTATTGGGGATCAGATCCACTAATCAAGGGATTTTGGTGGGGAAAGCTTCATCCATTCATGGGGAATGATTCCTAATCATTTTGTATAAGTACCAAGTCAAATTTTCCTCTAGGGATGGATTTTCATTAGTCTTCTTGTGGAGAGAACTCGTATTTTTGCAGCTCCATTGTATTTTTTTTGCAGGGATGTAATTGTATTGATGAAAATAATAAAGATTGATGTCATGTTTAGCTTCTAAATCTTGTTCTCCTCCATAGGTATCTAATTTTCCTTGGACTTGGCCATCCCAGGAGCCTTAGAGCCCTTTTGTATCATTTTCTTTCCTTCTTTCCACTTCTTATTCACATGCATCTCTTGTTTTTATTTCTTTCTATTTCTGTATTTAGTATTATGGATTTATTTTTGAAAGATTGTGTTAAAATGTTGATGTAAGTTCTTTTGTAGGATAAAAAGCATCATTTCATCCTTGGAAAATCTTTAGAAGGTCATAGTAATCATTGAGCTACTTGGATTAGCTTTCTTATTCCCAAATCTAGATTTTTGGCACTCCTTTGTGGCAAAGAACAATAAATTTCTGCTATTTTATAGAGCATGCTAAAGAGATTCAATCGAGTTGGTTCCTCTTGAATTAGATAGAACAAAAAAAATCTAGTTCATAACAAAAAATACCCCGTTGCATTTTCACTTTATTAGGTTAGGCATTTTATATATTTACTAGCTCACTAGTTCTCAAATTTCTACATTTTGGACTAGTAATTTTCTGCAATTTTTTGCGTGGGTTAAAAGAGGTATTTTTGAGTGATTCCAATTGGAATGGGGACCTAAGACATCCTATTCAATAAAAAAATTTGTCCCGTCCAATTTGGATTTGATTTTATTGGTCATTCGATGAATTATAATTTCGTATAGTAAATCTATAAGATCTTGTAGTAAAACAGGGGATCCTGTAGGAGAACTAGGGGATCCTGTAGGAGAACTAGTACATCCTATAGGAAATCCTGTAGCGCCTTGTTTTTAGCCTAAATTGAGAAAAACCATCATTGAAGCTATGATTAGGCCTCTACTTGACCTCCATGCCATCAAGACCATTTTAACCCTCTTCCTCCATACCTTTCTCCCCTACCAAAGGACAAGGAAAGATTAACATATGCATTCATAAAGCAAAATGATTAAAAAATGAGTTTTTTTATATTTACACATGCACACAGTAGTTAGTACTCTCTAGATAAGATTTCATGCTTAGATTAGTTAAAACCTCACATGTGACAAATAGGGTTAAAATAGTGTTCTTTTGAAAGCAAGGTGTGTTAATAAGTAGATAGAGGATTTCATGTTACTTTACAAGCATTTTTAAATTTAGTCTTTCATTTTTGCAATTAGGTAGCATTTCTTTTCACTCATGACAACAAAGGAAGGACACATTGTATGATGCACATATAGTGTCAATACCTCTTAGGTTTGTACGAATCCCAGGTTGATAATTAAAGTCGATAGCTTTGGGAGTTGCAACATTCTTGTTGCAATACTGAGGCTCATCACTTTTTGGCATCGTTGCAGGGTAGGTGTCAAATATGCATTGTTTTATTACCTAGTTGATTCATCTATTTTTACTTTGTGAAAAAAACAAAAATATTTGCATTAGGCATATTTAATTTCAAAAGTAGAAAACTGCATTGCATTATAGTTTTCATTCAATCATAAAAACAAAAAATCTCCAACACCCCCCCCCCCCCCCCCCATTTGATCACATGGTGCAGCAAGAGCCACATCACCATTCAATTTTGCAGGTAGAAGAAGAATATGGAAAAGAATTTAGAATAAATGGATGGAGATGATGACAGAGGAAGATCCTCTCGGATTTCCCATTCAAGATACTGATGGTAGTGTGCACATGAAGAACATCCCTCCATCTTTTCTTCCAAAATTTCATGGTCTAAGGTCACAGGATCCAAAAAACTTTCTCTTTGAATTTGAAATTGTTTGTAGATATTATGGTTACTTATTAAAAACTCAAAAATTGAGATTGTTTCCAGCAACATTGAAGGATAGAACTCTTAAATGGTTCATGATTTTAGGGACTATTCAATAAGATCATGGAATGATATGAAAAATCCATTTCTAGAAAAATATAAATATCATGATCTTAAAGAAGAAATCTTTAGAATGAATCAAAAAGAATATGAGAGTCTAGAGGATCTAATAGAGAGGTTCATGTATAATGTTAAGAGGGAAAAACTACCTCATTTAGGATCCAACACACTAAAAACCCTCTTACTTAGAACAATTAGGGATGAATGGATTAATCTCCTTGATCTCATGAGTAGAGGTGATGTATACCAATTATCATTTGAAGAAATTTGTGAAACATGCAAACACATATCAAGTGGAAGGGCAAGAGTAGATAAATCAACATCAAGATCGTTAAGTCAAGCTAAAATTGCAAATTTGCTTGATAACTTTAAAACACAAATTCTTAGCAATATAAGTGAACAAGTAGAAATGTTAAGAATACAAAATGAGCAAAATGAAGATGCTAATATTCATTTTTTCCATGCACGATGAATTGAGTAACAAAAGGTAGGGAAGGGATGCGAGGGTACGAGTGGATCTGATATCATTTCGATGATTTGAGGTTATTTCAGTTTTCGATCAAGAAATGGAATGTTCATGCTGCAGAATCTTGAGGGCAATAAACAATTTAGCTGCCCCTTGAGGGTACGTTTTCGCTCCTCGGAGGAGCTACAACGCTCCAAGACAGGCTTTCGTGAAAGCCCTGACTGACCAGGAATTTCCCTTGATTGATCGAAATCCTTGCCCCTCCGTCTTCATACTGCATGATACAGCTTGGCTCGAGTGACTTGAATTGGCCGGCACCCTCATAGGCAGTTGTAGCTCCTCCGAGGAGTGAAAGCGTACCCTCAAGGGGCGGCTAAATTGTTTATTGCCCTCAAGGTTCCGTGCACGAACATTTTGTTTCTTGATCGAAAACTGAAATAACCTCAAATCATCGAAATGATATCAGATCTACTTGTACCCTCGCATCCCTTCCCTACCTTTTGTTACTCAATTCATCGTGCCCGATGTCCCCTTAGGTGCCCGTTCAAATGGCATCTCCCCCTGCCGTGGCGATACGAAGACTCTTCCTTGTTCGATCCTCAGCGATTCTTCAAGGGGTCCGGTTTGATCCTGGGGGCAGCTTCAGATGAAGAGGGCGTGTGTTTTCAATGATGAACTTATGGGTTTTTGATGATGATGTTAAATGTTCCTCCTCATTACCAAGGTTGGAGGAAGTTCACCAAGAGGACAATAGAGCAAGTCAATTGCCAATGCAACTATGTTATGTAGCTCCAAGAGGACCATGGAAGCTTAGTCAGCCTAGTATGACGCAAGAGCCTAATTCACAGTTTCAAGGTTATGCATATCCACCTCAAAGTAATTGGAAAACACCTTTTCCTTTGCAAAATTAACCATCTCAACCCCAAAACCAATCTTGGCAACAAGATTGGCAAAGAACTTATGGGATCCATTCACAATATCCTTAGTAATTTCCTCAATATCCTCCATACCCAAGTCCATGCTATCCTTACCATTCATCTCCATCACAACCACAACCCCAACCACATCCATTTCAAATATCCACTCTCACTCAAATACTTGTACCACCATTTCCAAACCCACACATTGAAGTAGCTCAACCCACTTACAATGTTGAGGTACAACACTTCCAGACATATTCTCTTGAGATCAATGGTATTCATCATAGCCCAGGAAGAGTGATGAAAAAAATATATTATGTTGATATCATTGAAGGAACACATCCAGAAGAAGAAGATTAAAATGAGAAGACCACAAAATCATGGGCTGCACTTGACGAAGTGCATACATCAAAAAATCAGAGATCGAGAGAGCTCCCTCATGGTTATCATCAAATCCTCCATGTATTCAAGAGAACAATCAACGAAAAGAGGAAGATTTGAAGGTCATGATAGAAAAAGACATGAAAAATGATCTAGATAAGCAAGAAAACCAAGGACATCAAAGTTATATTGAGGTTTGGTTCCAGCAAATCAACAAGATGGAGCATCACTCTCTTCAACTATGCTTGATCCTTTCAAAGTCAAATCATTTGGTCTCTGAAATCCAGGTACATGTCAAAACATACATTTCAAGCCTACAAATAATTTTGTCATTCACCTTGATGTGCACATGGCTCCATTGGAATTATTCTTATACTTGATTTTTTTTTTGTTTTTCAAATAAGGTAGGGTAGAAAAAAAAATGAAAAATGAGAAAAAAAAATAAAAATATCACGTGAAAACCTCCTTTAAGGCGCCTCATATTAGCTCATTCATTGAAAACCTCCATGAGGCGGTTAATGGTTTGGGAAAAAAAAAAAAAAAAAAAAGAGGAAAAAATAAAATATCCTAGGTGAAAACCTCCTTTGAGGCACCTAGGCACACCTACTAGTTGAAAACCTCATTGAGGCAGCTAGTAGGCCTAGAACAAAAGAAAAAAGAAAAATTCTTTGCTCCATGTATCTATTTGATGAATGTAGGTGCTCTCCAACATCTACAAGGAACAAAAACGAGTTGACACTAAAGAAAAGAAGAAATAGGTCAAACCTTGTCAAAAGAAGTCATATTTTGACTTTCTCCTCATTGCTCAAATGCTCCAACAAGGCCAAAGCCATGCCAATCCATCACCCTCATCTATTTCCACCATCCACCCATTATTCTCAAGCTTTTCCCATTCAGTTTGCTTGTTGTCCTAAAAAACTACACGAAGAGTCTGTTTTACTACATGAAACAAAAATACATAGAGTAAAAATTTGTTTTTTTCATAACCTAAAAACCATGCATCCATTTGCCAAATTGTTTCAGGGGGAGATGCATATGGATGATGATAACATGCTCAAGAAATTTCAACAAATTCCAGTGTACAATTTTCGAGAAACCAACCTCCATCACCTGCAACCATTTTTGCATTTCTTGATATCCGTGAATCCATTTAAAAAAATGTTTCATGGGGAGATGCATAGGGATGATGGTAACATGCCCAAGAAATTTCAGCAAATTCCAGTGCATGCTTTCCATGAAATCGGCCTCCATCACCTTCATCCATTTTTAGTTTTTGTCAAGATCTGTGCATCCATTGACCAATATTTTTTTATGGGGAGGTGCATAATGATGATGGTAACACCCTCATAAAGTTTCATGTCAATCCATTCTACCATTTGGGAGATATGGACAAAACAAGTCTGCTACAAGAGGCTGTCCTGAATTACTACATGAGTTTTCTGTAGTACTACAGGAAGATCTGAAAAATATATAGGAAAGGTAGTCTAATGGAAAAATTATGATGCAGGCATGTTTTGGGATAGGAAAAAGTGACATTGATTTCACCACATCTCATCCAACACCCATCATGACCATGTAACTCTATGCCACACCTTCTTCTCATTCCAATACCTATTTACCCTCCAATAGAGAAAGGGCACAAACATTAAAAAAAAAGGTAGCTACAACAACCTATTTGGAAGTAACAGCGGGCTCTAGGCCTAACCTTCAACACCATGATCGAAAGAGGAGAAGCATAACTATAGGCATAATAAAACTCTTCCAAATATCAACAGCAAAAGAGGAAACCATCACCCACACATCAACAAGAAGACAACCCATTAGCAAAATAAGATCAACAAAAAAGAAAAAGGCAGTCAAGAATATGTACCTAAGCCATGAGAAGCACAACAACATCAGCTCAGCAACAACATGCATGTCTCTCCAACAACCATCAGGGAGATACAGGTATGCAATATTCTTGACCTCTTCTCTTGAGCATATTATAGTTAGAAATTTGTTGTCAATGCATGAAAGATGATGTTTTATAAGCTAAGGATGGGTCAACAGTCTCAGCCGCCTTCAACTAATTGATTGCAGCTCACTCCTTCACTCATGCAATGTTGAAAAGTCAAATTATGAAGGGTGATGATTTCAAGGAATGAGGACAACAATTAAAAGAAGAAATTTTTGCAAAGGCCAAGTCACCACAACACTCCAAGCCCTTCATCCACTTCATATTCACTATCTATCCATCATTCATCCATCCCATTTCACAATTTCAATAACAAACCCTATCTTAAACAGAGCATCCTCTCCATTTTCACAAACCTACATCATTTCTCATCACTCCCATATAGTTAGAAGACTCTAAGGGAAGAAGGAATGACTACTACAGGAAGGAAGAATGTTGCTACAAGAAGGAAAAAAGAAAAAGTTGTGCTAAAACCCAAAATGACAGTGCCTAAGAGAGACCTAATCAAAATAGAGAAACTCCAAGGCCATTAGGCAACCATCTAGGCCACAAGAGAGAAGAAGAAGGCAACAAAAGGAAATGATGCATCCACCATCAACAGACAACTCAAACTCCAGTGATGAAAAGATACTTTCCAAGAGGTCTCTAATCTCTTTCTAACTTTTTTCCAAGGCCTAAAAGATGTTATATAAATGAGCAAAAGGCACGGGAGTCAAGTTGAGGGTCTGTCCTAGGCTCAAACTATCATTTATGCTCAAAAAGGGTTTCATATAATTTTAACAGGGTTTCCTGTAGTTTTGAAAGAAATTACTATAGGATGTCCTAGTTCTCATTTAAAGACATTTTGAAGGTTTCATAGGTTTCCAAATAGTGGAACAAGGTAGTAGAAGGTTGATAAGGATGTGGAAGACCTTGCCAAACTGAAAAGTATTCAAGAACCCATCTTGAATAAGGGGAAGTAAGCAAACTAATGGTCTCAAGAAACAAGGATTTTTCTTTGCACAAATATGTTTTTGGGATTGTTCTTGCAAAACTTACAACCAAGATTATTAATGCATGAGAGAGAGGCCAACATGGTCATGAATGAGGCACAATGAGGTCACTAAGTTGCTCAAAGGATGAACAACAATTTTAGGAGGGTATGATGGGCCTCTAAATTAGACATAAATTAAGGCTCGTGCCTCTAAATTAAACATGAATTAAGGCCTATGACCATCCTTCAACACATTAAACCTCTCTTTTTGCATTAGATAATGTATTTTTAACTTTAATATATTCATTAGGAAGGTTTATGAATAATTACATATTTGTGCCTAATATTATTTATTTTTGTG